>VUYV01000039.1:1384830-1436476 GCA_008711295.1 Anarhynchus alexandrinus
TTTTTTTTTTTTCAATCTGAGGTGGAAAAGGTCTTTTGTTGTGAGTCTCGTTTTCTGTATTCCTGTCATGGGGCTGATGATTTACATGATGGTTATGGACAGTCAACTTGCTGATGCTCACGCACATCGCAACATGAGCAGTGAGGAAATGGAGGCCCTTCACTCCTCTATGGTCCTGGAATACCAGCTCCTACCAGGATTGTCTGTTATGAATTTTCTGTCGTTTTTACTCTGTGTCCCCGTACAGGTAAGTGGGAATATGACAACTCCTCATTTATTGGGCTTAAGCACTCAAAACGGAAGGCGATGAAGAAATAGTATTTGAAAAGTGACTGTAATTATGCTGATAGAAAGTGCTTTTGAGGTTGTTGGGTGCTTCTGCTCTTGCCAAAATGAGTGGTGCTGGGGGCCATTGCGGGCAGGCCGGGCAGTGTGGAGGTGCTGGGCAGCCGGGCAGCATCTGCGGCTGCCTCGCCGCGCTGGTGGGCATGGGAGGAGCTACTGGGACTGTGTGGAGGTGAGAAGACCCGAGAGTACTGAGGTGGAGATCACAGCCCTCAGCTAGAGCTGGGTTGTTGTTCGAGAAGAGATGGAGAAGGCAAATAACGTAAATAAAATGGGTGTCTCCCTCTCTTGTGGAAATGCTGCTGCTGTGTGTTACAAGTGCGTGTTTAAAATGCAACGGCTGCTCTCGTTACAGATGTTTGGAGGCTGGCACTTCTACATACAGGCGTACAAAGCCCTGAAGCACAAAACTGCAAATATGGACGTGCTTATTGTTTTGGCAACCTCCATTGCATTTGTCTACTCATTTGTTATTCTTCTGGTTGCCATGGCTGAGAAAGCCAAAGTAAACCCTGTAACTTTCTTTGACACACCTCCGATGCTGTTTGTGTTCATCTCATTGGGTCGGTGGCTAGAGCATGTTGCAAAGGTAAGGAAAATAAAAGCTCAGGATATCTACCAGCTGCAGGACACTAAGAATCATTTCAGAATGTTGCGTACCGTTAAAAAAAAAAAAAATCCTATGAGAAAGCTTTGTTAGGTTCTCTTAACCTTCTTTGTTGTAAAATCATCTTCAGTAACTGCACTAGTAAAAATATGAAATGACTTAATATAAGTCTGTTTGTAGAAAGTATTTTCTTAATAGGGTAAATTGCAACATATGCAGTTGTCATTTACCCAGCGCTTTTTTTTTCCAATAGCATAGTCAGAAAAATATGAAAATTATTATTCTAGGGTAAAACATCAGAAGCACTGGCAAGACTAATTTCATTACAAGCTACTGAAGCTACTATTGTTACCTTGGGCCCTGATAACGTTCTTTTAAGGTATCTTGCTTTGTCATTTGCTTTTTCTTTTGTTCCTTTTTTTGTTGTTAATGTGCTTAATTCACAGACAAATGTTATCATTCTATAGAACTGTGAAGCAAATAACTGGCAGATTTGCCAGATATAAATGTTAAAATGCAGAAAAATTAACACTACTCTAGTTTGTTTTATTGGAATCTTGCGAATTTTTGCTGTGATAAGAAAATTAGCAGATTTTCTCAACTGGAAAGTAAATAAAGCTATGATAAAATAATCATAGTGCTCTTAAAAATGGCCTTTCTTCTGACAATTTTTGTATATGTTAACAATATCAACCAATGGGATTATGCTTTGTGTATAGTGACAATTCCTTTTGCCTGGGTAACTTCAGTTAACACTCTCTTACTAAAAACACTGTAAATCATTGTAGTGAAGAGCAAGTTGATGTCGAACTGGTTCAACGAGGTGACGTTGTCAAAGTGATCCCAGGAGGCAAATTCCCAGTGGATGGTCGTGTTATCGAAGGACACTCTATGGTAGACGAATCTCTTATCACAGGTAAGCATTTGCGTTTTGCAAGTGTGAAAATATTTTTCTTTTCCTTTAAATGAATACGAAGAAGGGAAGTTGAAGCTAATGTTTTCCTCACTCTTCTAATTGCACTTTAGCAGTTGGTCGCTATTATAACATTGCTGAAAAATACACTTTAGTATCTGTTGTTGTTCTTTCCTCAGGTGAAGCGATGCCCGTGACTAAAAAACCTGGCAATACAGTTATTGCAGGTTCTATTAATCAGAATGGATCACTGCTGATTTCAGCAACCCATGTTGGAGCTGATACAACTCTTTCCCAGATTGTTAAACTTGTGGAGGAGGCCCAGACCTCAAAGGTAGAGTAATACCAAATTAAGCATTTGGGTTTTGTTTTATCGTTTAGGCATCAGCATAGCAAATCATTTGAAGAGTGGTTGAGATTGTTTAGATTTGAATTGCAGTTGCATAATGAAGTGTCTAGCTGAACAAGGACTTTGATGCAGTCTACTGTTCCAAGTCTCATCGTCTTACTAAGTAAATATGTAATTATAAAATGTGGTATGCCAAATGTGCTGCAAACAGAAGCTGTGATTATATCTATGTCTGAAGGCATAAAAGAGAGTAAGCATAATGGTGCTGGAGCTGACGTGTTTCTCTTTCCTAGGCTCCTATCCAACAATTTGCAGACAAACTTAGTGGCTACTTCGTTCCTTCTATTGTGGCTGTCTCTGTGGTTACCCTTTTTGCCTGGATTATAATTGGATTTGTGGATTTTGAAATAGTGGAAAAATACTTTCTGGTAAGTAAGTCTCCTTAAACACCTTCTGAAATATTTAAAAAATAGTTAGTCTACAAGTCTACTAGAGTGCAGTGGTCCCCTTTCTGAATTATCCTTGCAGGCAGTTGCTGACTGTAGATTTTTATAATAATAATAATAGTTGTTATTATTGCTGTTGTTTCATATTATATATATTTTTATACTGTATCACTTCTACATTTATACCTAAAGAGAATCTGCAGTTATTAATCAACTCCTGAAAGTTAGTATTTAAAAAAAAAAAGTAAATACTAAACATCAAAACTTCCCAATTTCCATTCCTTCTCTGTGGGGATAAGAAGTCCCTTGTGTCGCAGGCTCCAATTCTAGTTATGTTAGCATAGCTCTGTGTAAATTCATCTTTGAAATCAGTGGAATCTGTATTCGTTACAGATGCCAGAGGAGGATCAGGGTCCTAACTGGTACCTTCGTGTTCCTTAGACCACAGGTTTCTTGGTTCACGACTATTTTTGATTAGAATTTATTAGTTTCCAGGAAAGCAATCTTCATATCCTCTTCCTTTGTTATTGTATATATTGTTGATAGAGTGTCTTTTATTACGTTACAGCGTAAAAGAGTTATAGTATGGGGTACCTTATTTAGGAAAATGTCCTATAAATCAAATAGATTGCAGGTATATGCAGTATAGAACAGAACTTAGTCATTAATCTTAGCTTTTGCATAATTTGCCTGTGCTTTACTTTATAATTTTAATACTTTGCAGACTTTTTTTAAAACAAAGGCAATGTGTAGTTGAATAGATTGTTTCTGTTGCTCAACTTCTTCTATTACTAAAATAAACTTCTGTCACTAGGGTTACAATAAGAGCATTTCTACAGCCGAAGTGATAATCCGCTTTGCTTTCCAAGCCTCTATCACAGTCTTGTGTATTGCATGCCCCTGCTCGCTGGGATTAGCCACCCCGACCGCTGTCATGGTTGGTACTGGAGTAGGAGCTCAGAACGGCATCCTGATCAAAGGAGGAGAGCCGTTAGAGATGGCGCATAAGGTAAGAAGTGCGGGTTATTGTGACAAGAGCTTTAACCGCTGGTATCGGTGGCATTTTGCCAATTGCTGCCCGAGCAGATCGTTACACGTGCATCGGTGATGTGTGATCGTGGTGGTAAGTTTGGTTAAATCGGGTGGGTTTCTGAGGAAGCTGTACATCAAAGCTTTGTTCACTGAATGGAGCCTTCCTGTTTTGCTGCAGGTAAAGGTGGTCGTGTTTGACAAGACGGGCACTATTACTCATGGGACTCCAGAGGTGACGCAGGTGAAGTTTCTAGTGGAGGGTAACCAACTACCACATAATAAAATGCTGGCGATAGTGGGGACTGCAGAGAGTAATAGCGAGCATCCTCTTGGAGTAGCAATAACAAAATACTGCAAAAAGGTAAGCTATTTAGGAAAAGAGTAGTTTGTGTTATGGAAGGGCTCTCTTTTGCAGTGCTTAATAAGTATGAATAGTTTTGTGTTATTTAGGAAGTAATTAATGTATTCAATTGGGAAAGCTGAAAATTGTGGAGCCCACATAAATCACTTGAATGCAATACTAGATGCACTGGATACTCAAACTTACATTTTGATGATTGATTGACTGTTCCTCTGCTCCTGTTAGAATTAGTTTGACTGCACTTTATTTTGTGGGGTTTATAAACACGGCATGCTTTTATATATTTACAAATTTTCTCACTTTGCGTCCTTTTTCTTTAGGAACTGGACTCGGAAACCCTTGGGACATGTACAGATTTTCAGGTGGTTCCAGGCTGCGGCATTAGCTGTAAAGTCACCAATATTGAAGCATTACTCTACAGGAAAAATAAAATGGTCGAAGAAAACAATATTAAAAATGTGACACTCGTGAAAATTGAGGAAAATACAGACGAATCAGTGCAGCCTGCTTTGATTATTGATGCTGAACTGCCAAGTAAGCTAACTCTGGTTGATAGAATAAAATGGATAACTTTTGCTGTTGTGTCTTGGGGATCCTGAAGAACGAGGTCACTTTTTTCTGCCCTGGAGAACTGGGCTTGCATTGAGGCACACCTGAAATAGTTGATCATTAGCTTATTTCATGCTCACACATCACTCAGGACATTTTGATTAAATACAGTTTGACATTACGTGTTGAATATAGGGCTGGAAAATTATATAGGAATTGTCTTTCAGCTGTCTCTGTTTTTACTTTGCTTCATCCCAAGTTACCATTTGCTAGCCAAAATTAAGTATATTTGCACAACTGACTGATTTTCAATCAAGAATGGCTCCTTGTTAGATTTTTCAACTATATTGGGTTGTTATATATAAATTAGAAGCGCTGAGAAAGGGACTTGGTCCTTTACTGTCCTTTGACCTGTGATGCTTGGTCCGCTGATGTGGTGACTACCCAGTACTGAAGAAATGTGTCTGTCTTGTCCAGAACACATGAAAAGACTGGTAGGGCAGAAAGTATTGAGGAATACTTTCTTTCTGTTTGGATTCTCTGTAATGATGTTTCTGTGCATAGTGGGAGAAACTGGACAGGAGTAGCTGGAGGGAACCTTCCTGGTTATCTGTATGACAGCAGGATTGTATTTTCTTCCTTCAGCTACTCTGACTTCTCACAAATACTCTGTTCTCATTGGGAACCGGGAATGGATGACTAGAAATGGCCTCCTTGTTAAAAGTGAAGTTGATAAAGCCATGACGGAACACGAGCGGAGAGGTCGCACAGCAGTTCTAGCAGCTGTTGATGGTAAGTTCAATGCTGTCTTTTTTTATCTAGAGGCTGATTTGTCACTATTTAAACAGACAGTAACAAGTAAGAATGTCATAGCAGTTAATACCTGAAGCAGAATAATGGGATGAAAAGACATCATTAGCTCATTTTATAACACTTTCATATGAGAAAGATGTCTTTCTGCCTTTTTTAGTTGACAGGAGAGTTGGACATAAGGCAAAGACTTCAAAGAGAGCAAAGGGGAAGAAGGGAGAAAGAAGGGAATTTTTTTGTTGTTGGATAGTCCATGCTTTCTATTGCCTTAAACGCTGCTGCCCTGATATCTGTTCTCATTTCTGCTTTTCACTGTTGGTATTACAGTTTCTGGAATTGGTCTTACTGGAGAAAAAAAGTTACATGTTTTTTTCATAAAGCAATAAAGATCTTTATTACGAACACATTCTTCCTTTCTGTTCTTTTAGGAGTGCTTTGTGGCTTGATAGCTATTGCTGATACTGTGAAACCAGAAGCTGAGCTGGCAGTCTACACTTTGAAGAGTATGGGATTAGAAGTTGTCCTAATGACTGGTGACAACAGCAAAACAGCAAGATCTATTGCCTCTCAGGTGAGCTGTTACACGTGTGTTTGGGTTTGAAGCTTGCTACAACCCACCTAGAGGAAGCATGCTGTGTCGTGTTGATACTGCTGTGGCTGGCATAGAATTGGTCTATCGTGAAAAATAGTAATTTAAACAAAGTCAGGGTAAGGGGGGAACTAAAGAAGCATTTTTAAATGGAAACAGCATCGACTTTGAATTCAGAGCTGTTCTCATATCAGCTGGGTTTGGTCTTTAGCTCATGAGTGATAAGATGGGTTTCAGCATTCCTAGTCACTTTATTAGAGGCAGAAGCTTTGATAGAATAGCTTTGTCGAAAAGCTGCGAGACAGTTGTGTACTTCTCTCTCTTTAGGTTGGCATCACCAAAGTGTTTGCAGAAGTTCTTCCCTCCCACAAAGTAGCCAAAGTGAAACAATTACAAGACGAAGGGAAACGGGTGGCCATGGTTGGAGATGGTATCAATGACTCCCCAGCTCTCGCCATGGCCAATGTGGGAATTGCTATTGGCACGGGTACCGATGTAGCCATTGAGGCAGCTGATGTGGTTCTAATTAAGGTAAGAAATAAGAGCGCTTCATTAAAACGATGAGATAAGAGGGGTTAGAAGATCCAGGATGTCTTGAATGATTCAGACCACTGCTGAGGTGTACAGCCTTCGTAAGCCAGGAGAACTGGTGCAGAGAAGAAGTTGTTTTCATCATGTTTGTTTAGTGTAGTGGTAACTGTCTTATTAAGGAAACTTCCCCATTTTCCGGGTACTACAGATTTTGGGGTAATTCAAGTTTGAGGGTGGTCAAAGGAGGAAAAAGTGACCCAACCTTTGGCAATCATAAATTCTATTTCAGTGACATACCACTGTACCTCCAAGGTTATAGTCGCTTCTTCCTACACATCAACACCACCTTGCCAGAACTTGCGGTCAGTGTCTACAGCTGTCCTGTGTGGTGCTGTGTACATCGTTTGGGTTACGATGACATCTGGAATAAGATTGGCGGTGGTGGTATGGGCTCTGTGCAGACAAACCAGAGCAGCCTACAGAATACTTACTACGGGCAGTCTGCTACACCCAGTGTCTGGGAGTTATCTTTAAAACGGGAGTATGATGACGCTACATGTATGCTTTTTTTTCTCTTTGACTTCTCCAATAAACTTATTAACTTGCAGGATGACTTGATGGATGTGGTAGCAAGTATAGATTTATCGAGGAAAACTGTGAAAAGGATCCGGATCAACTTTGTCTTTGCTCTAATTTATAACCTCATTGGAGTTCCCATAGCTGCTGGTATGTGGATGTTTCCCTGCAGTAATCAGATTGTGCTTTGGGAGTAGAAGATTGCAGTGATTTACTGTTTTGTGGAAGAGTATCCATTTACTTTATTTCTGACTGTCAGGAATTGCAGAGTTCTCTGCCTGGGAATGTTGCAGCTGTATATTTGTGAGTGTCCTCCTCCTCCTACGTTAGGGCTATTATGGATTTGCTCAGCACATGAAAATAACTTTAAGATAAAAGGTTTATTGGATGAGCCTGATCCTGTGAACAAGCAGTTTACTGCAAGGCAGGCAAGACATGCCTGCCTCTGAATTTTGGACCGCCTAAGTGACGCATCCAGCTTATTCACCCGTAGGTTCTAGCTGAGATAGAACACAAATATTTGTGTATTAAATATTTGTCATTTAACACTAAACTAAAATCTTATTTATTAATGTCTTGAAATACAATCAAAATTAGACAGTCTGTGTGAAATTGAATGTGTTAATATATGAATAATGCTGTGTTCCTGCTCTGAAATTATTGCTGTGTTCTTTTTCTAGGTGTCTTCCTGCCCATTGGTTTGGTTTTGCAGCCCTGGATGGGATCTGCAGCAATGGCTGCCTCCTCTGTGTCCGTTGTGCTTTCTTCCTTGCTGCTAAAGATGTGAGTATGAGCAATTTTGTGGTTTGTAATTTGGATTTGAAACTGAAGGTCTTTTGCTTCGAGTGGCAGAAGCTAAGTGTGGGACTATGACGGATTTCAAAGCTTTGTGAGGAACAGTTCAGGCAGGTCTGTCTTTAGCAGCAGTTGGTTTTGTTCTTGCTTGAGAAGAGGAGTCAGTTGGTCCAAAGCGCTTCAGACAGTAGTGTTTAAAAGTGTCATTTCTAATGTGAAGAGAAATGTACAAATCAGAAGTGGGTTCAGAATGGCGAATTCCTTATATTTGTGAGGATACTTGTCAGGTCGTGCTGCCTTCTGAGACAGTGCAGCTGGAAACACCACCCTGGGGATTGTTGCAGTAAGCAAACCAAGCTGCTGCACTTGTCACGGCGTTATTCTGCCTTACAAGTCAGGGCAGCACTGTGGTGGGAATGGTGCCTTTGGCAGTTTGGTTAACACACAAGGCTTCAGAAGGAGGAGAGTAGCAGAGTTGGTCAATGACAGCCGCAGTGGTCCACTCCCAGTAGGTACATTTTGCTGATGTGTTCTGCAGATGCTCACCACTGCCACAGCAGTTACGTGCTGAGTGAGGCGCGTCAGCTCCACCTGTTCTGCATCCTGGCCAAAAATCCCTGAATTAGCTGCTGGCTGGATAGTAGCCTTGCAAAATCAGAAACTTTCATTAGTGTGTCATCGATCAAACTCTAAATGTCTCTGGCTTGTGCATGGTCATAGCACGTAGGCTAGTTTCTTTCCATATTTTAGTGTACTTGACTTCAGCCTGAGATGTGTTGTCATCTTTTGTTTCTTCCTCCCTTAGGTACCAGAAACCAAGTGCTGAGAAACTCGAGTTCCGGGCCCGTGGCCAAATGAGGCACAAGAGCCCTTCGGAAATCAGCGTCCACATTGGAATCGACGAGACTGGGACAGGCTCGCCTAAACTGAGCTTGATGGATCGAATCATCAATTACAGTAGAGCCTCTATAAATTCTCTCTTTTCAGACAAGCGTTCAGTGAACAGCATCGTTCTTAATGAACCAGACAAGCATTCGCTTTTGGTGGGAGATTTTGGAGAAGATGATGACACAGCATTATGAAAGACTCACCCCTCCACTCCCACCCCGGCTACGCATTAAAAAAAAACAAAACCACAACCCTGAAGCAAAATGAAAAAACAACCAAAACAGCAGTCTAGGAGTCTGTGCATGTACCGATTGTTTCTGGAGATTTCAGATGTGTTTCTTCGTTACTGTGGAAAGGTAGTTTTTGCAGTGACTTTCCAGGGTCATCGTTTTTTGGTTTTTGGGGTTTTTTTTTAAACTAGATTTACCAAAAAAAAAGGTGTGGGGGCTGTTAATGCTTGCAAACAGGGCTGTGTTACCATTCTGTGAAGCTTGCAGTATAGCATTTTTTGGCAAAATATAATTAAGGAAACTAAGGAACCAGAAACCTGTTTCCCAGCCTTACAACAGGCTGCTTTACGCATAGCCAAGTTTAGTACTGTGTTAAAAAATTATGAATTACTGCATCTGCAAAATACTGGAGTTCTGTGTTTGCGGATAGATGTGCCTTACTTCAGAACTTCCGGGACCCTCTTGTTTCCATAGCCTGAGCCTGCCTTCCTCCAGAAATGGTTCCTCTCAAATGCCTTTTCTTTTTCCAAACATCTGGTTCCAGCTTTTCACACTCCTTGCTTCGAATCATCTCGCTGTTTGTCATCTGGATTCCTGCGAGGCGGAGATAACCGAGAGGTTTTGGGTTTGCTTTCTACCATCATCCCCACACTTAACTCTCTCCATCTGTGCCCCGGTACACTCCTGCTACTGAGACTGTCCGCTTGAAGGTGGAGCGGGTTGGGAGGTTTGCGCATTCTCAACCTCTCCTAAGCCAAGAACTCCTGCGATATCCGAGTACAGTATGGACATGATGTGGTATTAGCCGAAGTGTTTACTTTTAAGAAGGCAGCAACGTAGTTAGTGCTCACTCCCCATTTCTGTTAGCACTCCTTAAATGAACCAGAATACTTTGGACCGGTGTCCCACAGTCTGCCTTTAAAATCTTTACAGTTCAGTCTTTGCAGACATCTAACACCATCGAAGAATTCATTGTGTGTCAGATACTGCACTAACAGCAGCGGCTTGTAAAGATCAGTTGAGTGTAGACCCGGAATGGTCCAGAGTCCACTCCATAGATCAATCCAAACCTCCTTTGCTTGGGATGTTCGGATCCCAGCTCTGTCTTCATTTGTTACTAAATTGAAATAGCAAAATGCAGGTTTTGATCATTAAATCATGAATATTAAAAATGTTCTCAATGAGAAACAGAGGTGTGCATCACCCAGTAGGTAGCCACCTGTTTGTTACTTAATAAACCTTGTTCTTTAAGGACTCTGCTGAGACAGCGCTCTGCAGCAATTACTTGGTTCAATAATGTTAAATTGCATTACAAAATCCAGACCACTGTGTAAATGTGTAATTCCAATTTGTGCTTGTAGAGAATCCCAGCATAGGAAAACCGGGGAGTTGTGCTCTGGAATGTGTTGTTAGTACATCAGCGTGCTGACTGGATTGCAGGGAGGAGAACAACATCATTTGTTGCTGCCGATAGTTTAAGAAACAAAATATTTCTGTTGCAGGATTTAGGTCCTTAATATCTCTACATGAATATAGTTTTGGGGTTTTTTTTAAATTAGATTATAGCTATATGTATATATTGTAGTGTTAAGAAATGCTGAGATACATTACTGCAAAGCCATTCTGTAAGATGTTGTTCGTGGTTTTCAGCAACAAAGCTGTTTCTTACAAAGCAGATAGTTTCCTAAAAACTGTTTGCTCGGATTATGATGGGGTTTTAGTGCTTCACGACTGTGCAAACTGTTGCCAAAGATTTCAGTTTTCTTGTCTGTCCGCACTCGTTCTTGGTGCTGTTGTGGGCAAGATCCTGCAGATGAAGGGGAAGTGTTCAAGGTGTTCTTGTCTGGGTTGTGCTGATGGGTGGTCCAGTCGTGCTGTGAAGACACGAGGCAGATCCTAGTGTGCTTCCAGGTGGGAGTTCTGCTACTGCAGGTGCTGGGTATGGTGTATATGGCTGTAAAAGACGGACATCACGCTCCTGCTGCAGGAAATGGAGTAGTAATTTAGGGTTAAATTCCTGGTTGGTAGGTAAAGCAGCATGAAGAATTTGTTAAATTATTTCCAAATATATTTTTAGAGCACTTGGCTTCAACCTTTTGTTGTCCAAATTGTACGTATGTTGAACATCCGTGGTGGAATGCTGGCTTTATCACCAGCTCTTTCCCAGTATGGATGGTTTTTTTTAGGCTTTTCCATTTTCTGTGAAACCCGGCATTTGATCCAGTTACAGCAAAATAAGGCTACTTTCCAAAACCAGGGTACTAAATGAGGTGGACGGATGATTATCGGGGAGTAAGAACAGCCAAATGCTGGCAGGGAGGGAACGGGGCATCAGCTTGTGAGTGCAGTCGGAGGATCAGACAAGAGAGAGAGGAGAGAATTCAGTGTTAGCCCCAGAAGGAGCGGGCGTCAGGTGGCTGTGATAAATCTGGGCTTGAATTCAGGTGAAGCTCTTTAACTACTACAGCTGTTAGGTTCTGAGACAGCTTCTGTGAGAGCCTCTACGTGTGGAAAGCAGATTAGTCCCTTGCAATCCAGGTTTCCTCTTTTGGAAAATCTGTCTGGACGTGTCTTTTGAACTTGAATTTAGTTCACGGTGCATTTGGGTAATGTATAGCTGGTGAAGAAATTCAGAGTCCAGATCTTTGAAAATAGGTTGTCTGTCCAACACCCGCCCCAAAGGTGTGATATTGACTTACAGAATGTTTATCGTGTGATTAAAATACTCTACAAGGTGCTTTATGTTGAAGAACCAAAATCTTTTTCAGTTTGAATGTACAGTGCAAGTGAAATAATGTGGGAGCTGAATGTTTTCCCAAATGTAAATGTTTTAATATGTAAATATCTTACTTCTCTTGGAGACCGTTTGGATTCAGGAATTTAAAATATCACTTGGAAACACACAGTTACAAATGAAATTATGTATTACTAGTTTGTCTATTTTATTGTTTTGTGTAACTAGCTATTTATAAAACCTGTGCTCTATTTAAAGAAAACAAAGTACATATGCTCGAGGCTTTAAAAATTGCTCTTTGAATCTTACCAATAAACTTTTAAAAGAGTAGACACTTGAAATTTTATACAAAAATGAATGTGAAGCTGAAAAAACACAATAAAGCAAGCAAGGATTTTTATTTATTAAAAACTATGTTTATTTTTTTGCTTAAAACAGAACTTCCCATGAAATGTTTTCGACTTGAGATTTTTTTTATTCGATTTTGGTATGAAGAATGGAGAAATGAATGCTGTTGTGGAATGTTAATTAAGTGCTGTTACATTTCTTTACATCTAGAAACATGTAGTCTCACACTTCCCTGTTCTTTTAAGACTGTGCCTCCATCATTGTAATGACAATTATAAGCTATATAATAAAAATGTAACGTCCAAAACCTGGTTTAAATCATGTTCTATGATGTCAATACTGCTTTGGCTGATGCAACAGATTCTTCTGCCAACTGTGCAAAACCTCCCCCCATTCCTTCCCCAGCACTGTTCAATTGAAAGGCCAAACGTGGCACCTCGGGGACAGGATGATGTCGGGTTGTGCTATCGAAAACCTATCAAAGCAGGTGAGCTACAGCCCGTTGCCCAGGTTGTGGCCCCTGATGGCCAGCACAGCTCCAGGGGCTTTCTGCCTTCAGAAAAAAGGTGTGAAGCCTGAACAAGTCTTATATTTTTGAGTTTTCTAGAAGCATCTCTCAAACATTTTAATTAAACAGTGGCTGAATGCTCCAGTACTCCTTTGAGCTGTTTTTCTTATTTTTATTTAAAAAACAATCAATCAAACAAACAAAACCCTACTCTGTCCAAACCACTTCTCGTCCCCTGCATTTGCCAGGCTGCCTCTCCACCGTGCCTTATGCCTGTTCACAGACAGATGGGCCAGTTTGGCTTCTGGAGTTCCGTGGTGCCATTTTTGTTGTATAGCCAGAAGAAAAGTGCCTTTTTGATTTTTCTGGATTGCTTAGGCCATGGTGCTGCAACGATCTGCAGGTCCCCTTGGGACCTTGGCTCATCTCTGCCTTGCGCCAAGTCGGTCTCACGTGGAGACAGTTGGGGGGATTAGTGTGATGATGCACGATGAAGACCTCCTCTGGTGTCTCCTTCCGTGTCGGAGGTGACTCGCTGCTTGGCTAGAGCTGGATGGGCAGATCCTGCTGCACCAGGGAAGAGGCTGGGAGAGCATCCACGAGACCATGCTGCCAGGGGGTGTGACCTGCGGTGAACCTGAGCTAGACCTGAGTCTAGCTCTAACTGAAATCCTGTGGGCTCTACAGACATGTTTGGTGACCACTAATTTTAGGCAGAATGAGTCTCTGTCTTCACTCGAGATCTCTGCTGTTGTGTAGAAGACTAAGTTTGCATCCAAGTCTTCCCAAGATGAAGAATTTTGCTTTCAATTAAGACACAACCCTTTAATTTCATCCTCTTGGACTGACTCTCATTGGCCTAATATGCCTCAACAGGTGTGGAGACCTACAGTTTTTAGCAGTCGTGGTTTTGAAAATACAGGTTTGTTGCACACAAATAGTAACCAAAACATTTATGTTTGTTTAATTTAGGCCTTCAGTTATTTTGGGTTAAGAAAGCGTGTGAACCTTCTCGTTTCAAATTGAAGTCTATTTTTAGCTATGATGAATTTAAAAAGAAATAAAATAAAAATTCACTAGAACTTTTTTTTTGCATATATATCCAGCTACAGTTTTGCAGCGGACTGTTTAGTGAAGTGGATCAAAAGCACCTCGGGCTGCAGCCTCAGGCTTCTGCCGCTGTGCGACACTTCCCACGTAACTCGTGTAAGGAAAAGTCTGACTAAAGCTGCAGTCAGTCTCCCAAGGTACAGAACACATCTCAGCCTCAGTTAGGATAAGATCAAATATTTGTTTTCTAACACCTTTTGGTTTCAGCAGCTTTACAGTCACAAGGCTAAGATGGAATAAAATAGACTGTACCAGTGAAAGCGTGCTTTGAGATCTAGAAAATCTTTAACTTTGGAATCTCAGAGAAAACAGCTCATTTTCATGAGTCAATCCAGACTGGCCAACCCAACTGCAGTGTCACGATACGGTATCACGTGTCAGCAAACCAGGTGTTTATACCTGCTGCACAGCACACAGCCATACATCCAAATTATCTGATGTCACTGGTGGTGTTAAATATCTTCCATAATTGAAAGTCTTTTGTCTAACACACAGTAGCATATCCCTTACAATCCCTTCCCGGATTCTGGCATCTTGGCAAGAGAAATACCCAAGTCAAGTAAGTTACCCTGATGTGAAGCTGCACAACAGAAAACTCATCAGATTAACACATCTGGATTTTACAATTATCTCAGTTGAAGGTTCCACAGTTTCAGGGAAGATCACTGATTAATCTGGAGGACCCTGATCTGGATTCATTGTAATATCTTATTCATAATAACCTGTATTTATAAAAAACCCAAACAAGAAACACAAATGAACAAACCCCCCCAAAAAAAACAAAACAAAACCCCAGATGTCTGTTAAGTAGTCAGGAGTCCCTAAATCTGTGTCAAATGCTCCTGGGACCAAGGTGAGATACAAAAATCTCTGTATTCATCTGGCCAATATACATCTGCTGTGATTCAAGTAACACCAAGTTTAATAGATAAAGAGTTAGAAATTATTAAGACTCTCTTGGAATTTGAAAATGCCTTTTCTTCCCTGAAATCTGACAAGTCAATGATGTTTCCAAAGTGAAAACTTTGAGTTGTCACAGTAAATTCTGTTGCAAGCCACTGATTTCAGTTTCACATTAGCTTGTGTAGGTGTTTACCACAGCAGCCTCTCGCCGGCACGCATCCCTTGGTGGCAGCAGGCACCTGCCAGAGTGGTGAGCAGAGGACTCACGTTCAGTATCACTGTTTTGCTGGAGGAAAAAAAAAAACCCAGAGGTTAAATTACTTGGATCAAATACAGGTTCATTTTACCCTGTATGAAATCAGCAGAACAAATACCAGCTTCTAGGGCTCTGATGGAAAATGATAGAGTAGATAACGGTAGGATTAATGTTATTCTAAAACTTATTTTCTTGTTTGGCATTGCAGAAGCATACAGAAACGCTGTATCCCAGCAGCCGGCCAGAGCCAGGTACTCCCCTGGTTAATGCTGGAGCCTCTGCAGCTGCTGCCTGAAACACCATGTTTTCAGGCCTGATGGAGTCCATTTTACCAGCGCGCGTATTTTTTTTCTTTAACCATTCCCTAGATGCTTTCATTTTCATATGGCTACATTATCTTCTTTTAAGATGCTCTTTCTTTTTTTTTTTTTCCTTGTTTAAGTAATATTTTTAGAAAGCATCACTGCAGAACAGTTTGACAAGCCCTAAAGGTCGGGCTTTGATTCAAAATTCAGCATCTGTCTTGATACCAGAGCTGTGCTACTGGCAATGTTTGGGGTTTTTTTATTCCAGTTTACCTGATAATTTAAGTAGTAGCTGTGAATTTGTAGCACGTCTACTATGTCATGAATGAAAACTGCTGCAGAGGTAAGATTTTCTTTTTGTATCCCATTAAACAGATCTCTAAAATAAATTTCCTGAGGAGAGTTTGAGGGTTGTATGCGTACAAGCTCAGATGCAAGAAAAAAGAGACAGTGTGTACGGAGGAGGCTTCTTTAGCATTTTCAGTTTAACCCCCCCCCATCCAATTTGATACTTGGACAGACCCGAAGCCCTTCGTTCCCTGCTAATGTTAGAAATGAGATTGCGTGCAATCATTTGCCAACCTGCTGACATTAGGCGGGCGGTGGGATTAGCCAGGCGACGCACACATTTATTTTCTGGCTACAGCAGTGCGAGAAGCTTAGAATTTTGCCCGTGCTTCAGGCAGGTTTTTCCACAGTGCCAGACTGGATACTCAAACTCCATATCCCAATAGATGATGAAAAGGAAGAGCTGGGAAGAATTACAAAAACCAGACAAAGCTGGACCTGGTGAGAACATACAGGATTTGTGTTCACATAAACTTTAATCTTCAGAGCAGTAGTCAGTTTGTGGGTATAAATCTTAATATTTTTGCCTAATTTGTCCTTAAATTCCAATGCTCCTGCCTGGTAATGCTCGCAGTGCACTGAGTGCTTTAGGATCACACATGGAGGCAGAGGCCCTGCCTCACCCTGAAGGGCAGAAAAGTTTGCCAGCAGGTAACTCCACCTTTTATTTAAGATAAAAAGGCGAGAGCTAACCTTGTGCATGCACACTGTAACAAATCCTTTGTAGTGTCTCTACCTCTCAGTCTTTGCTAATTCCACAGAGCCACAGCTGGCTGATAATTTACAAAGTACGTAAACAAAAGTTCCCTGCTGTAAAATGCTGGAGTTCAAAGTAGGTACGGTCACGTCCGGAGGTGAACTCAACAGACACCCATGGTGAATGCAGAATAGCCTGAAAATAGTGACAGGTCCTTTGTGTGAGAGGCCTGATCCGCACGAGCAGGAGCGCACTCCGAGGAGCTTCTTCCCATCCATAGTTTCAGAAGACAAAAGCTGAGCAGAACTGAATTGGTGCTTCCTCCTGTCTCCTCTCTTTTCCTTGGTGCCGGGACAGCTTCCCAGTGGGGTGTCACCTCCACAGCCTGCCTACCCCAGAGCACCCAAACTTTGTTTTGTGCTGTGAGAAATTGCCCTCATTAAGGAGGTACGAGAGGAACTGAGGAGAAAAAGACAAGATCTGCTTATTCCTTCAGTACTCAGTGGTTTGGGAACAAAGCGAATGACAAATCAATAAAGCAGACTTGTAAGTTCCAAAGTTTAAAATAAGAAATACATTTAAACACGATAAAGTGGAAAGCCTATGAGTGGATCAGGTAACTAGAAATAGGGAAAAAGCACCTGGCAGAGCTTTGGGGAGGAATTTTCTTGCCGAGAGTCAGGGAGAAAAGTTTCTATTGCACCTTGCAGGAACCATGATACCACGGAGAAATACTGGTAGAGCGTTAACATTTCCCAGTGCATCCTCGCCCACCTTCCCCTAGAGGGCCCTGTTTATTAAACCTCTGGTTTATTCTAGTCACTAAACGCACAGTTCAATGGCAAATCTATTGGGAGGGGATAACTGGGGGTTTGTCTTATTATTAGCTGGTGATTATTGTTAGACTAATTTGTTACCCATATTTTAATTAGGCAGAATTAAAGATTGAAAGCAAAAGATAGGAGCTGATTGCATTAAAATAGATAAATATGCAGTTAAGATTGATGAGGGGAATGTGTGATATTTATATTGAATATCAAAATTCATGCCCCAAACACTGTCAGCTTTGATTATCCAAGCAAATCTGTATTAGAAATCAATTCAATAGATTTTAAATAATAAACTTTTAAAAATTCTTATTTTTAAACTGTGGTATTAAAACCCCATAGTGAATTACGTGATACATGTGTGAAAGCCTTAATATAAATGGTCTTGCTCTAGACTCACTCTGTGCTGCTCTGTTCCTGAAATCAAGCTGCATAAGGCTGAGTGCCAGCATTTGGGGGGGGGGGGAAGGCTCTTTCTCAGTCTCCCTCCTGAACTTCTTTCATCTCTCTCTCAAGAATGCTAAGAATGCTCTCTTATCTTTCCTACAAGACATGTGTGCTTGAATATTGCACTACTGCAAGGAGAAAAGAAAACTCAGAACTTGTGCTGAAGCCTGTTTTTAAGTAGAAGCTTAAAATGCAGAGGGTGGTTATAAAAGCAGGAAGTTTCTGAAGACCGGGTCACGCGACACAGATGAAGATGCAGATTATTGGTCTCCAAACCACAACCCTTCAGTTTGATTCATATAAATATGCAGGCCAGCGCACCAAAGCCCGTGATCCGTCTAAACTTGCCGCAAACCAATTTCTTTTGGCTAAACGAAGCAGGCAGGATCGTGCAGGCGATGGCTATGTCAGTCTAAAGTACAGCTTCTGTTCATTTTCCTAGAAATTACTTCCTAGGATGGTCACAGGTCTTAATGCCAGATCCTTGGTTTTTTTGTTACCAGCCCTTTGCCCTCCTGTTTTTTTTGTACTAGTTAATATAAAAGTACGGGTTTTGAACTGTTTGCATGGGCTTTTTTCTTTAAATATTTGCAATATATTCTAAATATTTCACAACAGGAGGAAAGGACAAAAAGGTGACTCAAGCGTGGAAATGAGCTTTGAGTCTCGAACACATGTCTGTAATACTTCTCCATTCTTTATAACTTCTTTATAATGCACAAATTCTGGTGTCCTGGCCATATCGCATCTGGAATTATGTTCTGGAACCACAAGTTCTCATGTGACTTCCTCCCTGTTCCCCTACCTCATCTTCTTCACCAAAAAATGGAGAAAAAGCAAGCAAGCATAAAAACAGAGTACACCTTACGAACTACAGCTGCAGTTCTGCCCAAAACAATCGGTCCTTATAACTGTGCTAAGCTTCTAATTTCGGATGACTACAGACTACTTACACAATACTCTACCAGCTTATTATATCATATAGTTGTAGTGGAGTTAGTCCCATTGAGTGTTCTTGGTCGATTTTTTCTGTGGCTTGCTTAGTCCTTTATTCCTGACTGCCCTCTTCTAACTGGGGATTAGCAAGTGTCCCACTGTCCCCTCTCCCCAGTCAGCTGTGGTATCTTACATTACTGTGGCTGCTCAGGTTACTGTGTTCCTGCCACACACTGTGACATTTCTCCTCCATACTTTTTTACCCCTAGGAGGTGGCATGCAAGCTTTTTAAAATGAAGCCTTGTGCTAATGAATGAATCCATTTACCAGGGAAAGTAATAGGTGATGCAAGGATGCTGGTTGTGGACTGCAGCTGAAAAGAGCCTTCCTTTCTGAGTCAGCATCGAGGAATTTAACTGTTTCCTTGGAAGAAAGCAGCACAGCACAAAGTAGAACGGGGAGAAGGAAATAGATAATTTTAGAACAGTCAAATAGTTACAGCTCCTGTGGATCTGGAGTACCCCTTCCTTATCTTTTTACCCAGAGTCCCTTTAATGTGAGTGCTTGTTCACCTGCTGTCGGTTGTGCTTCAGGCTCTGCGGGTAAAAGCCAAAAGCAGCTCTTAGCAGCCATGCTTGTGCGCAGGCAATCCCTGCTCCTGAGAGAGCTCTTTTGATGAACTAACCCTGGAAGACGATCTGAAAATGGAGCACTCCCAAACACTGGGAAGGCTGGATTCAGGACCAGTTTAGGATTTGAATCCTGGGCCTTGGGGGACGTTGTATGAGCACTGATACTTCAGACATCCCTGCCCACTGGTGATCTGTGAGGGCTGTCCACGTTCTCTGGTTTACAGGTACCCTGCTGGCCATTGCAAGTTCAGGGCTGGTTTACTAATTCGTGGGAGGGACCCCTGGATACCCTCCAGATTTACTCTGCAGTCAATATTGAGACCTAATTTAAATTGATTTATATCTATAGACGATAAACTCCAGTGACACACACTGGTAAACTAAGGTGTTGTTTGCCTGGTCTTCTCCATCCTAATGGGTGACCACCTAACAGGTGATTTTACATCAGCTATTAGTTTGTTCCCACTGTTGTTATTTTAGCTTTTATTGCTGTTGGGATCACCATATAACTTGGGTAAACTGATGTTTCTAACGTATCTTGGAGGCCCATCCAGGCTTTTCTGAACCTTCTGACAAGTCTTGTGGCAGGAGGCTCCCGCTCTTCTGCCCCAGAGCCCACGCAGGCTGCATGTTTTCATCCATGTTTGAGTAATGCATTAGTTTGGCACTCTACCTATCTGCATACTTTGTTTCTTGTAAGTGCACACTTGTTTTCTTCTGTTTTGCCTGCACTTTGCTTGCCTGTTGTAGGCTGCTCCTCTAAGTTTGGCCTTTCTGTCAACAAAAAAAAGTTTTTGTCAGGCACTCTGCTTGCCATCACAATTTTCTCAGCAGCGTCTGCATATTTCGTAAGTGTGGCAAAAAAAAAAGAACCTGCCAGTAAACACAAAAGCCTAGCTATTCTATGGGTAAAAGTCAAAAGACCATGTGGTCCTTTTTCATACAGCGTACAGTCCATTGCATTGCGTTATAGACTATGCACATACAGGTACATACATTGGGCCAGGCAATTTTTTGGCAAACAATACTTCTGCAAAGTGTATCCCTTTAAACAGTTGTTTTTTTACCCAGTTGTCTTGAAAAATATAAATCCATCTAGGTCATTTAAAAATATCCTGGGTGCTGTCTTCTAGTTGAGATGCCAGACCTGTGTATAGGCTGCGCAGGCGTCTGTCCTTCATCCCCACTGACTCACAGACATCCAACGTTTATGGATAATTTACCCTCAGATATGACGCATAACTATTAATTTGGATCACAGAATCATCTAGGTTGGAAGCGACCTTTAAGATCATTGAGTGCAACTGTTAACCTAACACAGCCAAGACCACCACTAAACCACGTCCCTCAGCACCACCTCTACCTGTCTTTTAAATACCTCCAGGGATGGCGACTGCACCACTGCCCTGGGCAGCCTGTTCCAATGCTTGACAACCCTTTCAGGGAAGAGATTTTTCCTAATATCCATCCTAAACCTCCCCTAGCGTAACTTGAGGCTGTTTCCTCTTGTCCTATCTCCTGTTCCTTGGGAGAAGAGACCGACCCCCCCTCGCTACCCCCTCCTTTCAGGGAGCTGTAGAGAGCGATAAGGTCTCCCCTCAGCCCCCTTTTCTCCAGGCTGAACACCCCCAGGTCCCTGAGCCGCTCCTCACCAGACGTGTGCTCCAGACCCCTCACCAGCTCCATTGCCCTTCTCTGGACACGCTCGTTTAGAGATTGGAAACGAAAGAGGATTCATTTCAGTGAAATCTGATCAAATACTTAAGGAGGAAACAAACCAAAGAGCTGATTATTTCCAAAAGCTGGCAGAAGAGTACTGCTGAGGGACTGGGCAGGTTTACGTTACCTGCAGGAACGGCTGTAACGTGTGTTCCAGAAAAAGGATTTTGCATGGCGCGTTTGCAGATTTATTCTTAATTCTACAGTCAAATACATTTTTAAATTCGTGCCGGATCTCTGAGTGCCCCGGGCCCACCGCTGCCCTCCGGGCCTGGACCCGCCCCTGCGCCTCTGAGGCGGCGGGCGGCTGCGTGCGAGACGTGACCGGGCGTCCGCGGGGGCGGGCAGGCCGCTGACGGGCAGGCGGCTTGACCAGTAGGAACGCGAGGCGGGCGGCGCGGCCCAATCGTTGAGGGGCAGGGGCGGGGCGGGCTGGGTGCCGGCGGCGCTGGCGGTCGCTGCGGCAGAGCGCGGGTGGCGGCGGAGCAGAGCGGTGCGTTGGGTCGGTCTGGGTCAGGAGCAGCCATGTCTCTCTCCAACAAGCTCACCCTCGACAAGGTGGACGTGAAGGGCAAGCGGGTCGTCATGAGGTGAGGAGCTGTGGCACGCCGCGCGGTGACGGGAGGAACGGCCCGGGCTTGGCCGGGACAAGGGCACCACGGGTGGCGGCCCCTCAGCACCGGCCGGGCCCCGTGAGGAGGGCGGGAGGCCGCGGGGATGGGGGGTGCCTCCCGGGGATGGCGGGAGGGGGGATGGAGCCTGTGTGTTTCCCCACGTGTCGTCCCCCCTTCCCCCTGCTGGGTCCCGGAGGGCCTTCCTGCAAATCCAAAAAGCGTTGCAATAGAAAAAGTGAAAATACGGCTCTGGCCAGCTACCCAAAAAAAACAGTAATTCTCCTTTTCGCCGTAAGGGTCGAATCGCGGGTATTCAGCACGCCCTGGTGTAAAGCCCTAAAATAGAAATTCATAGCTTATTTATAAAACAACAAGGCCGGCTGAAAGCCTGATGTTGGAATTGCTGCCAGATACCGGGAGATAAGGGCACATCCTGCTCGAAATACACTCATCGTGGGATTCTTTGTCCAAGGTCACCGTAATATGACTAATAAGTGTCTGTTACCTTGCTCGGTGAGTGGGCAGGTATTATAGAATTATAACTTCTCTTCCCTGTAGTCTGTGTCAGACGACTTGCTCTTTTTGTCTTGTCTCTCTGTCATTTTATTTTGAAGTAGTTCCCTAGAAAATTGGTTACCAGAAACTAGCTCCCGTAATGAGTACCAAAGAAGTTAGCTCAGAATTTGCATGCGCTTCCTGTACCTGGTACAACAAAAGATCTTTTTATCTCTGTAACAACTGTGGGGTTTTTTGCCATCTGACTGGTTTTTTTCGTTTTCTGAGTTGTGTTACAGAGAACAGTCTTGTGTTGGCAGAGGATGGGTTAGCCAGCTCCTAGTCTCTGATGGTTAATGGACATAACTGTCTTTGCGATTCTGTGACGGGCTACTAAAACTGAGTGAAACAGCAGATGATGTGCCAATCTTTGTGTTTCCCGCCTGCATCTCATTTCCCTGAAAAGAGTCACCATGTGCTCTCAGTACTACTAAAATCGATACTTCTTTTTTTCTTCTCATATTCATCATAATTTTGGCATACTCATAACCTGCTTATCTTCTAGTCCTAATGCTGAAGCTTCAGGAGAAGTTGGGAATGGGGAGGAGAAAGGATTCAAGGGGAGCTCAAATTTCAGTTGTCGTGCAGTGGGGAAGAAGGGTGAGCTGGGTCTTTCTTTTGTTGCTCTGATGCCTATGTAAAGCAAAGTATTCTTTTATTCTCTCGTTTTAGAATAATAGCACGATAATGGTGCTTTTCTTTCCCCTTTCTAGAATTAGTCCACTCTACTGTGGGGCTGCCAGTTCAATTTCTTTCTGCTCAGCTACTCCTGTTTTGCTGGCAGCTTTGTCGTTCTTTCCATCTGTTTCTCGTGCTGAGCAGGCTGCAAGAGAATTCAAGCAACTTCCTGAATTGTGTTGCTCTTTAATATAGATACAGAATGACGAAGGGTAAACTGTAACGCCATATTTCGCTTTCCTCCCTGTGATACGCTGTTACAGTCAGATGTTCTCTTCCGTTTGGTAATTCTGTGAGTAATTTCTGCCTTTGCTGTTACGCAACACAGCTTCCTGCGGCTGCTTGGCAGCACATGGGCACAAGGTATGCTGGTGAGAAATGGCTGATGAAACTCCTCCCTTCCATCCCTTCATTCCGGCATGAGTAGGGAAGTTACCTCTAGATCCATCTCAGGTCTTCCCGTGGGAATGTGATAAAGCCACAGCACTCGGCTGCAGAGAATGGAAATTTGAAGTTGTAGGCAATTAACTGGACAGCTTCCTTGAGCCTGCCTGCTTGCCATAGTAGTCCAACCAAGTAATTTAGAGCGCTCATTAGAGCACACGATGTCACTTGTCATTATTCGCCTCCTTTTCCTTGGAAGTTCCTAGTCAGTGATCTGAGAGCATGTTGTTTAAAATGAAAAGGTTGTGGGGAACTTGTTCAATCTCATTTTTATTTCCTGCTTCAGCATTATTGCTACTGCAGTCATGAGCATTAGGATGTATTGGTGGCATAGCTTTACTAAGTCATTCTACCAGATGTTTGTTCTCTGTTTGTGTTCTATTATTGCAAGCAGAAATGGCTAATAACATACTGATTTCAAAACGAAACTTGTGTACAAGGCAGAGCTAAAAATCTTACTCTTAATTGTAACATTGCGTTTCTAGCCAGCACCTTTACCGACATGCTCTGTCACTCTTTGTAAAATTAAATATTCAACAAATTTCTTTTATTTCTGGTTTGTTTTTTTTTTTTAGGGTTGACTTCAATGTTCCAATGAAGGATCACAAAATAACCAACAATCAAAGGTGAGCCATAATTTCTGTCCCAGATAGAAGCCCCAAAGTCTGTTTTCTCTCTGATTTTACCCCAGTTCTGTTAGCAGTACCTGGAATGCCACCATGATTAAGCTGTCATTGCTTATACCAGAATACTAAAGGTGTCTCAGCAAAGGTCCAGCAATTGTTAATTAAAACCCCTGCAGCTATTAGCAAGCTACACTAGCTACAAGGCTGCTTCTCACTATAGCTGCTGTGGAAAGCATATAGAAAAAGTCTCTTAATTGTACAGACCCTAAACTTCATTCTTTACATATGTATGAAGTGTTATGACTGTTTCACAACCACATTCCTTTGGCTGTGTGTGAAAACTTGCTATATTTGTTGGTCGTATCCAGAAGACTTTCTGCCTCCTAGTTACCCTGCGGTTGTGTTAACTTGTTCACTTATGTTAGAATAGTTGCTCTAGTGCAGCATACAAAGACACAGGGTTTAGAAACAGTGACATCAAATGTCTTGTCTTGCCTTGCTTGGCTGTCACTTGCAGGCAGATGCCAGTTTTGTTGACCACAATATGCTCACTGCTCCCATCATCTCTTTATTGGTTCAGGATCACAGACTAAACCAGGAAGACTGGTAATGTTCAAGTGTGTCCTGGCATTTCTTAGCTACAACCAATCAGCAGAATTTAGATTGCAAAATGTATTTTACTTCTGTGTCCTACGTTGCAGGGAAGATAACAGTGAAACATATAGAAACATGCTGGGATGGAGAATTTTGTTGGTGCTTCCTGGACCATGCTTCAAGATTGTCACAGTCCCTAGGAGAGGAGAAGGTTAAGTTAGCTCCCCAGGGAAAGCTGTGCTCTGTGGGATGTGGTTAGTCACCTAGACATTTATTCTAGCAAGGAAGCCCAGTGTTGCTTTTGGAGACTTACTGGTGGTGATGCCCTGTGTCGTGGTTTGGGCTGACCCGGCCATCGGGTGAGCAACAGATGCTTCCCCCTACCTCTCTTCAAAGAGAGAGGCAGAGGAGGGAAAAAGAGACTTAGGAGTTTAGAAGGAACTAAACTACTTTAATGAAATATTAATAATAAAAAGAAAATAATGAAATATATACAAAACTGTATTGAGCTCCCAGGATGACAGTCATATCACTGGCTGGCACTGGGGAAGCCCCAGACTGGACTTGGTGACAGACGGGAACTGGGTTCTGGATCTGCATTCAGGATCAGGATCAGAGGCACATGAACAGACAGAGTCCTTGTCGGATGCTGGCTATTGAAGAAAGAGGGCTGAGCCTTTGATCCCTCAGCTTTTATACTGAGCATGAGGCAGATGGGATGGAATACCCTGTTGGTCCGTTTTGGGTCACCTGTCCTGACCGCTTCTCCCCACAGGTGCAACCCTTCTATGCTGTTCTGCTTCTGACCCTTCAACAGGGCAAGTAACAAATTGAGCTGGCTTTGGTTGTTAGAGCAATAGGTATAAGCAAGAGCCTCTCTGCATACAATGCCTTGGCATCAGCTATAAACATAGGTCTTATCACTCTGAGAGCCTACAGCGTCTGCATAATATGCTGCCAATTTCAGTAGTTAGAAGAGGCCCAGCTAAGAAGTTACTGAACAAAATTGGTCCTGTTTTACCTCAAACCAGGACACCTTGCTGTCTTTTGATGAGAGGTAGGCTGAACCGTGTGAAGTCAAGAGGTAGGATGGACTTCTTAAGTAATTGTTCTGTCCAGCTCTTGTTCCCCATTTCTTTTGTCATTTTTGAGGGACAACTCCAAGGGCTCTTGTGTAAGTGGTCACTTAAGTCTGCTTGCCTGGTAAACTCTACTTGAATCTTTTTTAATTTGTTCTTCTCTGCCATTACAGAATCAAGGCGGCGGTTCCTACCATCAAGCACTGCTTAGATCATGGAGCCAAGTCAGTGGTTTTGATGAGTCACCTGGGTCGCCCAGATGGTGTTCCCATGCCTGAAAAGTTCTCCTTGGCCCCAGTAGCTGTGGAGCTTAAAGCACTCATGGGCAGGTGAAGTAGAAGAGCGGTCCAGCGTGCATCAGGCCCTCTGTGTCAGCAGACCTGGATGCTTTCGTTTCTGAAAGGAAGAGTGGGATGACAGTGTATATCTTGTGTTTGCAGGGAGGTCTTATTCCTGAAGGATTGTGTCGGTCCTGAGGTGGAGAAGGCCTGTGCTAATCCTGCAGCTGGCTCCATCATCCTGCTGGAGAACCTCCGATTCCATGTAGAAGAAGAAGGGAAAGGGAAGGATGCTTCAGGGAACAAGGTGAAACTTCAAGTCTAGCTTTCGTGCACACCTGCTCTGGTCTTACTACCTTGTTTGCGGCCTGAAATGCTGTTTATGAATTTGCTCTCAGAAGGATGTCAGAGATCTTTGACTCAGCATGTCTGATCATTTGTAGCATCCTGTGCAAAAGTTTGAGTCAAATGTATTGAATTTCCAAGATGAAACAGCTTAAGTGAAAGGCTATAGATGACTCTGCTGAAGGTGGTGTAAAAGAAGGAAAAAGGAGCAAAATAGGCTTGTACAGGAAATTGGTTGCTGCTTATTGGATTTTGGGATGTCTAAAACAAAAAAACAAGGTCTGTTGGAGACAGTTTGTTGCCACTGGGGCCGTAAGAATGATGTTTCTTTCTTGGTTATCAGGCTAATGTTTTAATGTAATGTTTAAACATTCTGCAGCATAGGGATTATCAAGCCCTTTTATAAGCCTGTCTGCTCTTATGAGTAGTCATCTAGAACCAGGCTGCCTTGCACCTCTGACATTTTCTTGAAGGTCAGGAAGAGTGCTTGCCCCAGACAGCTGCTTTTCTTAGCGATGGTGACCCCGTTGACTTTACGCAGGCCTTGGCTCCTTGCAGATTCAGTGCGTGGAGTGGAATGCTGACATCGTGTGGTGCCCTTTATGGGCTGACACAGGACTCCTGTAGCTTAGAAAACTAGCCCAGAGAACGGGTAAGCCTTTGCAGATGGCAGTGAGAAATTGAGCAATTCTGGAATTATTCACTGCTAGAACTGTGTGCCACTGAAAGCCAGTGTGGTAGCAGGGAGAAGAGCTGGGCAGGAGTTTAATTTACTTTGGGAAACATTTTCTGTGCATTTCTGTAATTCTCAGGTTATTTAGCTGGATGTGTGCATATGGAAGCATGCACTGCAGTTGAGCACAAGACGAGAGGTGCTGTTGACAGACCTGCTTCTCGTCCTAATGGAGGTGAAAGTCAGTGCTATGGAAATAGTGATGCAATACAAGACTGCAGATTACTAACTGGTGTTTAGAAACTATGGCTTTCCAAAGCAGATCAAGTAGTAGCAGTACTTTCATTCAGAACCTCTTGTATTCTGCTTACAGATGTTACTGGTTTTAACAGGAGCACTTAATCTCTTTGTGTAAAGGCAGGCAATTTACCAAGTGAAGGAGCAGTTGACAGCATTGTTCTATAATCTGTGTAGTCCCTTTGGCTTGTCTCCTGCTCAGGCTGTGTGAATAAAAGGGCACCCAAAACCATGCTGAACCTATCTATCTGCCATGTATTAGAATACCTTCCGGCCATCGTGTCACTGTAGTGTTACAGCTAGGTGCTAGCAGATGCCTCACTTGGGCTGGTGAGCTGATAAAGCAGAAAGGTGCTTGGAGAGGTGATCACTTGACTGCCAGTCTGGCCCATCCTTTAAACTAGGTCCGAGCAGTCACTTACTGTCAAAATGAGCTCTGCTGTCTTTTCATGGTGGGAAAGAAAACTGAACTACATGAGCTGTACCATGAGGACTTGGTAGGATGCTTGGACGATGGAGTAAAAAGTCTTTTACCAGAAACGCTTCTGTTCCTGCCCACTATACGCTAAGCTTATTTCCAGTGTGCTGGTGTTGGCTGCTTTCATGGTGGTCTGTTGTGTGCAGTTGCTAAATCAGTCCTTCAGGAGCTCATCCTTTTACCTGTGCCACTTGGAGACAACACTTTCTCTGTTCAGTAAGTGAGCATGTGTTTGTTTAGCCTTATCTCAGCATTCCCTTGTCTCTGCACACCGTTTCCATATTACCTGTGTTTACCACACAAAACTGGAAATCTTGGAGAGAGACTCAAAGGTTGGTAGTGCTGCAGTTCATTCCTGCTCTGTTGATAGACTAGAAACTTGAAGTGGGAACAGTCCTCAGGCCTGCAGCAGCAGTCTCGGGGAGTTTAACACGGAGTTTAAACCATTTAAAACTTTTTGTTGGTCCTACTGGACTGAGAAATAGCATATGAAATCCAGTGACCACAGGATGAACTGATGATTTTCTCCAGCTTACCTTTCTTTGCTTTGGCTTAAAAGTTAAATTGCTGACTTTGACTTTAGTCATTCTTTCTCTTTTTAGATCAAGGCCGATTCTGCAAAAGTAGAGGCTTTCAGAGCCTCTCTTTCTAAACTGGGAGATGTCTATGTCAATGATGCTTTTGGAACTGCCCACCGAGCTCACAGGTGTGTATCCATTTTCCTTCCACAGGCTGAACTGCGGAATGATGTCTGCCATGGAAACACATATAGCTTTGTCTCCAATGAGTTTTAACTTCCTTTTGGGCTTATTCTGTTATCATTCTGCTGTGTTTGCTCCCAAGTAATGGGTTTAGTGAAGGTAGTTGTCAATAGTGTATGCACTTCCAAGTTTGCCTCTGGGAGCAGGAGACAGCTGAAACTCTTAAGACTTGAATTGACTTTTTAGGCTTTGAAGATATAAAAATTACTTGCTTAGGACTTGTATAAATTGTGCTGCAATCACAGCAGACCTCTTTTCCAAAAGATTATTAGCTCCAGATTGATTATTCTCATGGAGCATGTTTAGATATGTGTACTTGCAAACTTTAGTGGTCCTCTTTGAGCTCGATTTCATCTCTGGTCTTGCTATGCTTATTTGTCCCTCAGTGGTTTGGATCACTAGTTAACACTATAAATATCTTGATATCAATATGTCGTGCAAAAACAATCTTGGAAAGTAAAAATGTACATCCATCTTATCAAACTAGGAAAACAAAACCCTTGTGTTTGTTTTCATGCAGGTAGTAGCTATTCTCATTGCTGCAGCTGACTAAAGAATTGTCTTTGTAATGCTGTGAGACACAGGGGTGTTTGGACCTGTACTGATAGAAATTTTTTTCTTTCCTTTCCTCACTCTTGCATTTATTCTGCAGCTCCATGGTAGGTGTCAATTTGCCTCAGAAGGCTGCTGGCTTCCTGATGAAAAAGGAACTGGATTATTTTGCTAAGGCCCTCGAGAGTCCGGAGAGACCCTTCTTAGCAATTCTTGGAGGGTAAGACTCAAGAACATATCGACTCTGTATTTCTCTTTAACTCCTCTGTAAGAAATGAAAAGTTATTTTGGCTTGGTTCAAACAAGTGCTTTCCTTTGAACTGTACCTACAGTTCAGATTTGTAGGTAAATCTTGAGATCTCTGTGAGATGTAGATTAGAGAGGAGCTAACTGACCATGTCCCCTCCTGTGGTGATACTGTGAGGGTCTGCTCATCATATCTTCTGACCTCTTACATTCCCCAAATTGAGATAGTCCACAGCAGTTTGTTGTACAGATGAACCAGAAGAGCTGTTAGATACACACGATGGCCCTGAAACATCGTCAGTGACCTTTCCTCCATGGTTCAGAGTACAAGCATCCTGCCAGCTCAGCACTGTGTAAGTTGACACGATCTGTCATTATGCAATGGTGACCTACTGTAGCTGGATGCACCTCCGCTCTCCCACAGCAGCTAGCGTGCAAAGAGACTTGAAGGTGCAAAACCAAGTGACTGCTTGTATGTAGAAATAATTTCCCATTGCTGCCAATTTTTGTCACATGCGTACTCAATTCAGCACTGTAGTTTTATGGCAGTGTATTTCAGTTCATCAGGTGAATTCAAATACTTTACGAAGTAACACAAAGCTTGGACACTGTAACATTCCCATGTTCTTGATAGAGGCATGTGGCTTTTTTGCACCCTTAAATGTTTTTTTTTAAGAAGTAGTATTCAGTTCTCACATAAAGTTTTAAACAACTACTATCACCTTGGTTATACTGAACAATGCTTTTTTTCCTTTTTCTTAGTACCCTTCCAAGGTTTACAGCTGCAGGTGACCCATCAATAAGTGCTATATGCCGCTCATTGCCTTTGATGGAAGTTACAGGTTTATCATCAAGGGAAAGTTTGTTAGTTACCTTGTCAGATGTTTGAGTTAGAGCAGCAGCTAGGATGGCCAAAATGTTAAAATATCAGGCCTATTATTAAAGTCTAGAAGTGTTGTAAATGCAGTGGGAACAAAATAACCTTTTAATAATTGTACTAACAAGTACAAGTATAGTGGAAATGAAATGTGTTGGCAAAGAAAGACCATGCGCAGGAAAGTAATTCAGTGCCAGGGGCAAGGTAAGTGCAAGGGAAAGAAACAAAAATCTAACTCACCTTTGCATCTCTTCTTGCCTGGAGCTGCTGCACAGGGCAAGACGGGCCCTGCAGGGTTTTGCTGTGGCTGTGTCCCATCCCATCAACGCTTCTTTACCAGTTCAGCTCCCGCAGTGTAGCAACATTAGCAACTTCACAGCTTAAACTGGGGTCGGTGGCTGGTTCACACCAGAGCTCTCCATTGTCACTGAGGTTGAATTTGTAGAGGCAATACCTATTTCTTATGATTAGGGCTGAAATTCATGTCATTATCCCTGTTCCAGAGATGAGGAAAATAAAACAAGAAGAGGAAATGGTCTTGTCTAATGTCACCAAGCAGGGCATGGTCAAACTAAGACTATAATGCAAGATTCCCGAGTGCCAGGCTAGCTTTAGCTCAGGGTTGTTTACTAAGGTGTTTTATGGAGCTTTCTTTCAGATAACAACAAAAATTCCATACGTGGCATTAAAGAGGGAAGACAGGACACTTGTGCCTACTGCCGCCTCTGCCCTTCCTATATAAAGTAATTTTGGTGGTGGTGTTCCGTTATCATTTGTATTGTGTGCCAAAAGCAGTCATTGCTTTTGGGCAAGGCAGTTCAGTAGCACAGATCATCCCAGTAGTTTGAAGCTGTACTGTGGGTGTGATGGGGTGCTGGACCTGGATGGGTTACAGGAGATGGGCATGTGGTAGCTGGTACAGGGGATTTGAGGTTGGACAGCGGTTGTGAATGGCAGTGCTCTGATCTCTGCTCTGCCGTGCTGGACAGTCCGCGGAAATCAGGCTCTAAAGTGCCAAATGAGGTTTACATTTAAATAGGACAAAAATGGAGGGCTGAATAACGTAAGTTGATGTTTAATGCTGACCTGCTAAGTCGCCAAATTCCCTTTCTGCCCACTCCCAACAACTCCTTTGTTGGATCATTCTCTCAGAATGGCCTTGACATGCCACAATCACGATATTGCTATTACTGAATAGCAGTTGATTAATTCTGCCTTGATCCAAGAAGTCCTTGTGAGGCTTCATGCTGTTGTAGCTAAAGATTACTAGAGAGTAAGTTCTGTCTGAGGAGTTTTGGGCAGTGGCTCTGTTATTCATTCTTTTTTCCTTCTCTCTCTCTCTCTCTCCAGAGCCAAAGTTCAGGATAAGATCCAGCTGATCAGTAACATGTTGGATAAGGTCAATGAGATGATCATTGGTGGTGGAATGGCCTTCACCTTCCTCAAAGTGATCAACAACATGGAGGTATGAAAATGTGTCTGCTCCTAGTAAAGAATATGGTCAGAATGACCCTTATATATTCTGGTATTGAGAACTGGCTATCTCAACTCTCTGCAAAAGTAAGGAGCGCTGAGAAATTACTTGACAATCACTTTGCAAAAATTGGATTACTGCCTGTGTCTAGCTTTGTGCTTTAAGAAAACAGTCTTTCCAGAATTGCTGTCTTGACTGCTGCTTTTCTTTTCTGTATTGACCAGTAGCTAACCAAATGCCTCTCTCTTACTTTTCCCAAATAATTTCTCCAGATTGGCAACTCTCTGTTTGATGAAGAGGGATCAAAAATTGTCAAGGACCTGATGGCCAAGGCAGAGAAGAATGGTGTGAAGATTACTCTGCCTGTTGACTTCATCACTGCAGATAAATTTGATGAGCATGCACAGACTGGGGAAGCCACGGTGGCTTCAGGCATTCCTGCCGGCTGGATGGTAGGTTTTAATAGGCAAGGGACTAATAGAAGTAACAGGGAGCAGTGGGGTGGGAAGGACATCTCTTAAAGGAGTAGAAAGAGTAACTGTGATCCCTTGCAAATGTTTCTGAAGGCAGTCAAGCTGCGTAGAGCGTGTTGGTTTAATGAAATTAAAGCCCTGTTGTTTGTCCTGAATTTTTAAGTCTAAAGAAGCTTTTGTGAGATTTGGATTAAAACAGCAAAATTCTTCTAAAACCTTCAGATCTGAATGCAGGAGAAATCCCTTTTATTTGACTGGAATTTAGTAGAGTTGGCAAAAGTTTCCAACCAAGGCTTCAAGCATCTGACATTGGTTTAAAAATTACTTATTCATACTCGGAAGATAAATACCACACCAGATTCCACCCTACTGCAGCAGCTGCTGGCAAATCTTTCTGTTCCTCAGTATTCAGTGTGTACAGAGAAATTCTTGCTTCATATCTGGGGGTGAGGGGGAAGGTTCCGAGGATCCCAGCTAGGCATTGGTGATTTGAGAATAAGGGTTGGCAGTAAGTCTGTCTGTGGCTTCTCTTGCTTGTCTTAGGGCTTGGACTGCGGCCCTGAAAGCGTGAAGAAGTTTGTTGAAGTTGTGGGAAGGGCCAAGCAAATTGTGTGGAATGGTCCGGTTGGTGTCTTTGAGTGGGACAAGTTTGCCAAAGGAACCAAAGCCCTGATGGACAAAGTGGTAGAAGTAACAGGAAAGGGCAGCATCACCATCATTGGTAAGCAGTTGTTTGTGTTTGTTCTTGTCTTTCTAAATGCAACAAGGAAGCTTCTGCTTGCCACTACTGTGTTAAAAATACTTGTCAAATTGTTTTTATTTCCTCGTGTTTTCATCTGTCCTGCAGCTTGTTGATAGGGCTTGAAAAACTGCTGTATGTACTAATGCTGAGTGTTTGGGAGCAGTACCAGCCCGTAGCAGGGCTGAACAAAGTCTGAATTTTTTGTGTGTCTCATTGATTTTGTTTGTACTACAGGTGGTGGAGACACAGCTACTTGCTGTGCAAAGTGGAACACTGAGGATAAAGTTAGCCATGTCAGCACGGGAGGTGGCGCCAGCCTGGAACTGCTAGAGGGTAACTGTTCTTTTATCTTAACTTGCGTGAGCAAATTGGGGAGTTCTGGGTGCTCTACCATGTGGTGATTCAAGAAAGCGCAACAATAGAATGAAAGTCTTCTCTGTTCCACCACGTGGAGTTGCAGCAGCTTTTGAGCAATGAGCTCCTCGTTGCTCTTCTTTTGTAGTCCTCCAGGAGGAAAAGAGGAAAGAAAATGGAGTATTCTTGCAAACAGCACAGTCTGCCACTCCCAAAAAGCAAAAATGCTGGAATAGAAGATAAAAGGGCCTTGAGAGCGGGCTCTCTTTTGTACATGATCCCCTGAGACGTGCTAACCAGACTGTTTAAAATGCCCAGTTTCTGTTAGGGAAATCTCATCAGAATAGTCTCGAATTTTTGCCAGAAGTCTCCTTTTCGGCGCATTGTTTGAAATTCCCTGGTTTTGGGGAGCCCTCTAGTGATCACTTACGAACCTGCACAAGAGTACTTTGAATTCAAAATGGTGAGAATCTACAGGATTCTTCTAATGAGTTACATTGTACTCTAAATGAGTTTTCATTTCCTCTGGTAATTAGCTGTTTCCCAATATGTGTAAATTATCTAATGCTGTCAACTTCTCTGTAGAAGAGAAACTGCAATAAACTGCATTGCAGCTGTTAGTTTCCAGCAGTTATACGGGAGACAGAGCTTTTGTTTCTGTTGCCTAGGGAGTGATGGTAAAGGGAAAGAATGCAGATGGCTGGAAGGAAACACTGTGCAACCAATTTATTCAAAAGGACAAACTTGTCTAAGTTTTGGCCCAAAATGTGGGTTTGTGTGTGTGATCTTTTAAAAGTAACGGAAGTCTAGCTAATTAGAAAAGCTTCTGAAGATTAAGAAAAAAAAGGGGGGAAAAAAAACCCAAACCCCCAGCAAACTCGTGAGTTGTGAACAATGTTAAAATTCAGTACTGCCACACAGCTCGAGCAGTAGAAGGTAGGTTTTCTGAGGGGAAAAAAAAAAAAAGCAAAACTGGAATGGTCTCCCTTCATAGTGGAAGCAGGACAAAAAGCTAAAAATGCTTCAGAAAATATTGCACTTTAGTAATCTAGGCTCTCATACTCAGATGAGCACATTCCTTGCTTCCATCAGTTGGAATGAGGCATGTAAATACCTAGACATCGGTGTTTTAGTCCCAGTAAAAGACTTCAGACTTGTAGGAGGCTTTGTTTCTTTTTCTTAACGCATTCTTAAAATTTCCACCACACACTCCAAAATTCTATTTACGCGCCACTAGGGATTGAAGAAAGTATGCAGCAACTCCCTAGATCCAATCAAAAATCTGTTTGCCATCAAACTTAATGGAAAAAGATCTTAGGTGTTTGGATCTGACCCTAGCAGAGACTTGGATAGAAATTTACCATTATTGTTAATTGAGAATTGATGACTATGCTACGTTAAGAATCTGTCTGCTGCCATACGAGTGCAGCTGTGCGCTGGACACTCACTCCAGCCCTGAAAGGTATTTACTGTGTAGAACAGTTTTAAGTGTAACCCATATGCCTTAAGAGCCACAGTTGTCAACTGGAGTGTATGTAGAACCAAGCTCTTCCATTTTTTACCTATAATTTCTGATTTTTTTTTTTTATATATACATTTAAATGTTGCAATTGCCAGTGTAAAGCCTAGTTGTTTGAGGGCAGAGGGATTCTTAACTTTATTGTTATTTTTTTAACCGCTAACAGGTAAGGTTCTTCCTGGCGTGGATGCCTTGAGCAACGTGTAGAGAACGGAGTATCGCCCCACTTCCCGGTCCTGTGCACAGCCCCTGAGATTCAACACTTCAGCGCTTCTGTATTTCAACTCTGTGACAGGCAGATCACAGAATGTAAACCGAAACTGGACAGGGTTTGAGGAGAAGACAGCAGAGATATTTTACGACTGCAGTTTACATGATGTGGATTTGTCCACTCTTATCCCACTTGAATTAACGTAGTGAGTTTAAACTGTTGTTGTGAATTTAGAGTGTATATATTTATATTTTGCCTTTTCAAAGAGATTAATCCCTGTTAGACATGTCTGTTTCTCAGAAAGGAGTGCACTGTGTAGCTTCAATGTTCTTAGCAGGCATTTTCATCACTTGACACGGTTCAGAAACAAGAGGGGACTCCAGTTTTTTGGAGGCTGATTGTTATAGCTGCTGAATAAACATATTTAAAGTGCTCCCAGTTTGCATATGGTCCTTCTTTCCGATTTTTAGAAAGGTCTACATTAAAATATCTTCTTCCTAGCATCAGGAGTCAGAGGTATTTTTCCTTTTTGCACCACTTAAAATATTTGTAAATACCCTTTTATTTTTGTCCAGTGGATCTATAAGCACCAAGTCATCGTGAACTTTGGTAAGGAAGTAAATTGTTACAGATGTGCTGTTATGTTAAAACTTCCATGCCATCAAGTAATAAAGTAAGATGAAGTTTTGAATGTGCAAGTAAAGTCCCAATTTAAAAGTGTTTCTCATTTAGAGAACTCACCTCATCGTAGGCAACAAATTTATCTAAGATGAATATGGAGAAAACTTTGAAGACAGAGGCAGGTAAAATCTGAGTCACAGGCAAACAACTGCAAGGCACATTTGCTCAAGTTTGGGGTCCTGAAAGCAGTAAAACCAGCACAGTGAAAACACACACTTGGACAATCGGGCTTGTGTGTGGCTTAAGCACATCGCAGAACCACAAGTATTGTCAGTGGAGGACCACCAACGTGGTGCAAACATATAAAGTTGGGATTTCCATTTTGAGTGTCGTGTGTTGGCTTCTATGCCTGCTGCAGGACCTGAATGTGAGCACAGGGTGGCTCTAAACCAAACCCAGGACTACTCCAACCTCAGATTGGCTTCTGAGCATCCAAAAGTGTGTTCTGGATTATGTTAGCAGTCGTGGCTCTGCTTGTAAGAAGATGCAGTGCTCCAGCTGAACTGCTTGTGTATCTGCCTGCTGGATCAGAGAAAAGTAAGTTACGTAAAGCAGCGATTGCCTGTTTTTATTCCTCGTGAATTCCCAGCAGTATTGTCAGGGTGCTTCCCAGGAGGTTTTGCATCGCCTGAATAGTATAAAGCAGCCAGGACGAACCATGGAGAGAATCTTTGAGGTAAGCAGTAAGCCACAACACAGAGTATGCTTTTAAGTTCGTTTGTATGTATGTACATAATATTACCAAAACAAAATGAAAGCATGTGTTATAAACAGACACAGCCTATTTGCCAAATTTTACTCGGTCACGGTGGGATGCGAATTAAAACCTAATAACACTGAAGTGAGTATAAAGCTGCGCATGGAATATACAGTCATTACATTTTAAAGCTAAAAGTGACTATTACAGAGAAAAGAAACTAGAAATAATGCAAATGACTGCAGCGCTGTGGTTTTCTCCTCCTCCTCCCCTCCTTTGTAAATCTCCCAAGCATTGTCTGATTACGCATGAATGATGCAGATTTTTGCTAGGATTGCTGTCTCGCTGCTGCTCATGTTTTCCAGGCAGGGGTGCAGACCTCCGACAGCTGCAGTAACGAGGCAAAGAAAGGAGTGAGCTTGTCGGCCACAAAAAGACTATGGATTTTGGAAATCCAGTACTACAAAAACAAACATTCCACCATGTTTTCTAACAGATCATTCTTGTCTGGGTCTGGCAAACAAGGCCTGGTGACAGCACGGCCCGTTTTAGTGTCACTCTTGCACCCCTGCGTTGCTGGATTCCCATGGAGCGGGAACAGGCTTTCCCTCCATAGTTCCTTTCTTGGTGTTTACAGCGAAAGGTCGGTGTGTGGCCGCTACCTCTGCTGGGGTTTTCCCCCTCTTCATTGGAAGCAACAAAACTATCTGTAACTGAATATGGCAAGGAGTAGTAATGCCCCGTGTACACAGATGTCTCCACTTACAAACATTTTTCCACCTGACTTTGGATGCTTGCTACTTGCATCTTTAAAATGCCCTTTTCTTTCCCCATGGCTTGTTTTAACTAATGCAATGTTCAGGTCTGTGTGCTCAACACAGCAAACCTTGTACAGTGACGCCAGAGAGATATTCTGCTTCATGGCTTGTGCAGAGAAATGAATGACACGTCTCAACATGAGGCAGCAGGAGCTGTACACTTGGTGACCAGCAGCTGATTACTTGAGTGAGCGTTTCCAGATGTTTTTTTAAGCTTTGCCTATTAATATTTTTTTTTTAGCACCTGGTTATCGCAGTGATAAAATACTCGTAAGGCATCTAGAGGTTCCTCTCTCACTGAATTTTACATCCTCTGGAGTCATACCGGTCTTCCTAGATTATTTTTCCATGTGTTCTGACAACTTTTCTAGACATGAATCTTGAATGGTTCTGCTTTTATGTTTTTATTGCTTTTGTTGAGAGGTTTTTTTTGGGGGGGGGGCAAGGAATATTGCTAGTTAGAAACATAGAAGACAATAGTAGACATTAGAAAACAAAGCTGTCGCAGAAAGCTCATGATGTTACGAAGGTACTAGATTTAGCACATAAGTGGGCTCATAATAAGAGCCAGGTGAAATAAAAAGTGAAGAGCTTAAATCCTCATGGCTGAGATTATAAAAAGTTTAAACGTGAAAGACTTCAAATTTGTTGTCAACAAAATAAGCTCCTCTTAGATTGAAATACATGAGCTCTTGTACTGGTGTCTCCCTGCATAATTTACAATCTACTGTTAAGTGCAGGAGGTAGAGAAAGTCTTTCCATGGTGTAAAATGTGCAATTGGTACTTGCAAAAAGTTAATTGTAGAAATGGCAGCACTGGTGGCTCGTCCACATGCAGGGACATCAGCCCTGATGTGGCTGAGGGGGCCCAGGACATCCTTAATATTTACATCCTTAATATTTGCAGATCTGGCTGGCGTTAAAAGGTCAAAACTTCTCGCTACGGCTCTGCCTTTCTGAGGAACGGGGCCTCCAGTGGGCAGCGGCCATTTTGTGAGCGAGGCCATGCCGGTGGGGAAGACATTCCCCCTCTCTTGGAGGGAAGGATGAACATCTCCGTCCCCTCTTTTTCTGTGCGTTCCCCTTGACGCCTGCCGCCTTGGTGCGCCTCGCAGCCGGGACGGCGCTTCACAGGGCACTTTTACGCCTTTAGCCCCGAGACTCCTGTGTGTCCCAGGCCTGCTGGAGCGGAGCTGCCTCCACGGAGCACCCGCCTGGACCACCTCTCCTCCGTCGGCCAAGACGTGGGGACTTAAAGGATCCGCCGGTTCCCTCCCGAGCGACGGCTGCGTTCCCGCTCAGCACCCGGGCGCTGAGGCGGCGGCAGGGCGGGAGGACTACACTTCCCGGCCGCCATTGCAGGCGCTGGCCCAGCGGGGGATGCCGGGTGCCGTAGTTGCAGCCGCCTGCTGAAAGTTAATAACTGAATCTGGGGTAGGCACTTCCCAGAGCTCCTCGGTGTCTCTCATTGCCATGCCGGCTTTGTCACCTCGGAGGGAAGAGGAGCAAGATGGATGAGCGGGCGGCCGCTGGGGCAGGCGCCCGCGGGGTAAGGAGCGGGTGGGGAGGCGGCGTGGGGGGAGGTTGGGGCCGCCGCTGCGAGGCCGGTGGGGTGAGGGGAGCGCGGCCGGCTGCTGCCCCGCCGCCCCCCTCTCCTCCCCTCCCCGCGACGAGGAGGGGCCCCGCGGCCGCCCTGCCCGGCCGGGATGCCGGGCTCGGGGGCAGGTGCAGCGGGGAGCGGCGCTGGGGTTCCCCCGCCGGAGGGGCCGCTGAGGCGGGGGGGGGCGCCGCGCCGTCTCCCGCCTAACGGCCGCGGTGGCCCCGGCCCTCCCCGCGGCTCCTGCCCGCGCCTCCAGCCTGAGGGAAATGCCGGCCAAACCCCCCGCGCCGCCCCCGCCCCGCACCTCCCGGGACGGGGCTGCGCGGCCCCGCGGCTCCCCCGAGGCGGGGGGTCCCCCCTCAGAGCCCGGGGAAGGGGCTCCCCTGCCTCTGCGCTGCTCTCAGGGAGACCATCCCCTTCCCCCGGGCGGTTCTGGGGCTCAGCCCGCAAACCCCGGCGCCGCCTCCGGTGTCTGGGGGGTCGCCGCAGGGACCCCCGGTGGTCTCGGGGAAGTCTCCTCAGGGGCAAGCGGCGAGGCGAGGGGAAGGCTGTGAGGGGTCGCGGTGGGGACTGTTTGGTGGGTGTTGTAGTAGGGACAGAGGGGTCGGTGCGAAGGAGGGAGCAGAGCTGTCCCGTCCATTCCCAGGTCCGTTTTCAAGCCTGGGCAACGCAAAGGGGTGTTTTGCTACCTACAGCCCTGCAGAGGAGGTCCAGGGCCTCTGCCCCTGCCGCAGCTGCGAGAGATGGTGCCTGCTCTGACCTCCGCCTCCCTCCATAGTCCCCGTCCCTGCCGGCCCCAGACACCCACAGGAGCTGATCCGCCTCTGCCCAAACTCTGAATTAAGCAGAAGTGACTCCAAATCCTCCTGCTTTGATCTCTGAGAGAACAAAACGCCAGTCTGTGGGTGATAGCCCCCAAAGGGTGAAAAGCTTTGGGTTTGCATCCTTGCCTGGTACAGATCGGGGATCCCACCAGCCCCTCCAGGCTCGGGGTTTAGCCGTCCCCGCTGCTACTTCGTGGTCTGCCCTCAGGTTGAGAGATTACGCCTTTCATTAGCAGACTGATTCAGGTAGGCCCATAAATATTCACCGTGAGATTTACCACATGGTCGAAGCAGAAGCACAAATCCAGTTCCAGGGTACTTTTTGAGGAAGGGGAGGGCTGGAAGGCCAAATCTTTACTGTGGAGGAGCTGTGGTGGACACAGGAACTTGGGTGACCTTAAACAGCCATTGCTTTTGCTTGATGCTGTAAATAGTTGTTACGGTTTGAGAAACCCACAACAATTTATTGTCATTTAGACAATTATTCTACCACCTGATGACCCCTCCCCACCTGGGAAGGGGAATTGGGGAAAAAGAAGGAAATGCAAGGGTTGAAATAGAAATAGATTTAATACGATAAGACTAAGTAATTAACGTTAATAACACTAAAGAACCAATATTGATCCCAATATTAATATAAAATATGCAAGGATTATACTCAGCCCCTTCTATCTGTAGGAAGCTGTGCCCTCCCAGCAGTGGACAGCAAATGTGGGACACTGAGCGCTGCGGCTTCAGGAGGAAGGGAAGGGCTCAGGGGTCTGGCACCAGGGCAAGAAATTCTCAGGATCGCAGCCATGATAGCAGAGTGAGAGAGCTCCTCAGCCAACTTTCTAATTTGTATTGAATGTGACGTTCATGGTACGAACTAATCCTGTTGGCCAGCTTGGGTCAAGTGCTGAGGTCTCGTTCCTCCTCATCCCTGCACCTGGTGAGCTCAAAAACACAGACCTTGAAACCCGCATACCATAGCTGGCTATAAAGTAAATATTTTCACAAATTCAGACACTAGAGTCTTCTAAAAGTGCAGTTTTTCCAAGCACTAGGAGAGAGATTAGTGCTGTGTCGCTCAAACCAGGACAGTAGCCAAGAACTGACTGAATCGCCAGCATACAGTAGGACATCCCAGCACTTCCATAGCGCAGGCTCCTGGGGGGCTGTTCCGACTTCTTGTGATATTTGGGGCCAGGCTCTGGCCCTTGGCATCCTCACCTGGAATCTCCCATCATGAGATGTATAAAGAATATGCCCATTCAGTTTTCAGGTTAAAATTTTCAGAGTGTCACTTCTGATAAACGATCCTCAATTCAGCTCTAGTGGAGTATAAAATAGCAAATTCCATTTTAGTTCACTTTTCATTTTTATGCCACTTTTTAATGATAATTTTTCATTAAGCATCTAATCCTGTCCTAGTAATTCTCATCAGTGAGGCTCAAGGTGCTTTACAAAAGAGGTAAAAATATGATTATTCCAATTATCCTTATTAAGGCTTAGGTTTTGGGCAGCTTCTGCAGATAATATAGGTCATAAATAATTAAGAGTACAATCTAATTAAAAGAAATCCCCAGTCGTAAACCAAAGTGCCACACTGAAGAAGGCAGTCTTCAAAGGCACGGCCTTGTAACCTAATCTCCCTGATCAGAACAGTACCCCATTAACCTGCAAATCTTCGCTCTCCTGACCTGTCTGCCCCAGCAGCAGGTACTTCCATGTGCCTCTGCAGGACCCAAGGCAGGGAGACGGACAGGGAGTTTCAGTGACCAAAAGCAGTCTGGAGAGTGTTCTCCTATTCAAGTCCCTTGTCATTTGAATAAAGGTTTGGTGTTCGGAAGCTTGCCAAAATGTACAGCCTGAACTGAGAAATGTTGGGCGTAGAACTGGTTTAGGTTTTTAGCAGAAATAGTTATTGGAAATTAGAAGCATTGCTCAAATCAGAGTCCAGAAGGTACAAAGAAGGTTGTGGCCTGGATCCAGTTCGTACATGACCTAAACAGAATTCTGACCCTGAAACTTGCTCTGAATAACTTGTCAAATTTCATCAAAGTTGGACATGAACTTTCATGTTTGGGAGTTTAGGCTCTACATTGCCAGTGCTAAACTAGGTCTGTGTATCCTGACACCTGCATGTCACCGCTGGAAGCTGACTGTCTCAGGACCGCTGTTTATCTACATAATTCAGCAGTAGGGCTACGTGGATGAAATCCTTGTTCTCATTCCAAATACCTGCTGTCACATATTACTTATTCTGTGGGAATGTTTTTGCTCCGATTTGTGGTTACGCAGTGTTCAGCGATACCTAATTGCAACATTCTCATTAGGCAGAGAAATTTCTGAGTTTGACTTTATAGTTCACCTTCTCAGTAAGTAAATCATTGCTCCGTAACACCGTCTACCATCAGTACTGTCACCTTAGCCCAATGTTTTATGAGGGATCATAAGGCACTTTGAAGCATGTGTATCTACAACAGCTTCGCACATTTTACCATTGTAATGTCTAACTTAGCTCAGAGCAAGTGTAGACCATCTTGTTGATGAAATGATGTTGATGTTGATGAAATGATGATGATGTTGTTGAAAATGCCTGAATCTGATGACCTATACTACTAAAGAAACTGCACCTATCTTAGTTTGGAGTTGGGTAAGTTCCTTGAAAGTTGGCGATACATGAGCAGCTACAAATAAATCTGAAAAAGGCCAAACTGCCGTTCTGACTGTCTCGTGATGAGGCTTCATCTTGGCCAGGGAATGCTGGTGTAATTTTCAAATGTAACTCAAAGGGATGTTGATTGCAAGTTACGTTAAAATGAGTCCCTAAGTCCCTTAGGGTCTTGGAGAGACCTATATCTTGATCTATCTGCGCCGTAATTTCTTCATTTGCGTTGTGTTAAACTGTAATTCAGCCTCATATACTGGAAGCTTTGACTAGTAAGGCATGACTGGAGCTCCGAGTAATGCTGGTGGTACTGGAAACGTACTACAAATGACAGAGGGGAACCTACAGAAATAAGGAAGCAGGGAGTGCAGACATTTTGAGCAGCAGAAGGAGGGAGGGTGAGAACAGAATAAAGCGGGGAGGGACAAAGGAAGGAAAAATATAAAAGAAAAAGCAGGAAGAAAACTCAAACACCACCATTCTAGGTGACGATCGGTGTGGTGTGGGTGAGGCTTTGCAATTGAGCCAAGCTTCCCGAAGAACATTATCATATGCCACTTATGGGAGGGAGGAGAAGGGAAGAGCGTTCCTGGAGAAGTGCATATCCACACAATGAAGCCTTTGGTTTCTTCCCTTGCACATTTGTAGAGCGCTCACGTCTTTCCCTTACCCCAGGAGACATTCCTATTTCCTTTCATTTACCAGTGTTTGGAAGGCGGAAGGAGATGAGGCACTATTGGATTCCCTTATTAACTTAATCTGTGGGAAGCCCTACATAAATCATTGAATTTCCTAGTCTTGATAGAACGAGATATTTGTACAGCAAAGTCAAACAGAAGATCGAGGTTCCTGCACAGGGGAGGCTTTGACGCTGTTCCAGTCCTGTGCCTGTGACTCTTACGCGTGCATTGCTTTGAAGTCTGACGCTTAGGAGTCTGCATTAATGATCAAGGGACAGAGCTGAATACGGAATTCGTATGGTACGAAGGTAAAGGTGTGGGTACGAATGTGGGAAGAGAATATTTAAGAGCAGTCTGGCATGTGTAGTTAATAATATTAAAAAAAAAAAAGTAATCATGTTAATTTCCTGTAGTTACTCAAGTTCTCAAGGCTTTTAGCATCTTCTCATTCCTTGTACATCAGTGATCTAGGTCCTGTCATGTCCAAAATATTAACTTCCTTGAAAAGCAGAGAACTGCAGGTTTGAAACCCTTTGTCCTTTTCTACAGTGGGAAACTTGCTCCGATCCCTTAGGCAGGAATCTCTGTTCCTCACGCAGTGTTTTGGAGCACTGTGCTTGGCATTTGGCTGTCACTCTGCCCCACTCAGCCAAGTGTCGGTGATCCCTGAATGCTTAAAAAGTTTCTTGGGACTCTCTGCAGATGTGAAGCTCTTCTGAAGTTGAGATTTGTCAGGAGCAGAATGCATTATAACAATTACTTCTAATTTTGTCTTATGACTATGTTAAAACTCACTTTTTTTTTTTAACCACTGCATTTATCCCTTTTAGGGCTCTTAACTGTATCTCTGATTCAGGAGCTGTTCTTCCCATTTTTTACTTCATAAAGTAAAACGGTCAAAGTAAAATGCTGTGTGTATTGCTACACTTAACACAGATATCTACTGACTGAAACAGTGAAATAGACCCTGGGTTTCAATTTCTGACATGCTATTTTAACTGCTTTTTCCAGAACTCCACTCTAATTGCTGCTTTTTCTTGACTGAGCAGCACATCAGTTTCCCTCTCAGCCCCAAAATTACCAAAATTCAGATTTTTCTGAAGAAGTAAATGTCAGGTTTTCAAGACTCGGCTTATATTTAGGGACCTTATGAAGCAGATCCTAAGGTGGTATTTATGTCCTACCAGCTATGGAGCTGCTTTCAAAATACTGTCCCTAGGCACCAGGGGATTTGCAGTCTTGCTCTGGATGTCTCCCATGTGATGGAGGGGTATAGACCTACCACAGGGCTTTGGGAACATCAGGCCCTCGCTGGTATCACTCACGCTCCCACATCATTTAATTCAGCTATGGCTGCACACTCCACCTGATATTTGGGGTTATTCAGCCTGGAGAAGAGAGGGCTCTGGGGAGATGAGGGGGCCTACAAGGGGGACCTTCAAGAAAGCTGGGAAAGGACTCTTTGGAAGGGCATGTAGTGATAGGATGAGGGGGAATGGCTTCAAACTGGAAGAGGGGAGATTTAGATTAGATATCAGGAAGAAATTTTTCACTCTGAGGGTGGAGAGGCGCTGGCACAGGCTGCCCAGGGAAGTTGTAGATGCCCCATCCCTGGAGGTGTTCAAGGCCAGGTTGGACGGGGCTTGGAGCAACCTGGTCTGGTGGGAGGTGTCCCTGCCCATGGCAGGGGGATTGGAACTCGATGATCTTCAAGGTCCCTTCCAACCCAAACCATTCTATGATTCTATGATGTGAGGGTTGACTGTGCTCCTCAAGTGGAAAAACTGGAGACCCCAGGCCTCTCCCTGTGGATGACTGTGATGCCTTTCTCCAACCTAATGCTGCTGCTGTAAACTGAATCTCTTCAGCATCCCAAATACTTTGAAGCTACCCTCATTAACAGGTTGCTGAGTGCCTTGCGGGCGTTGAAAGGGAGGGATGGCAGCTCCAGCCCCAGCAATGCAGAGCTGAGCTGGGGCCGCAGCTTGGAGCTTGGCAGCCGTTCTCCAGTTAATGGCTTTACTGGGACTCAAACTGATAGGGCTGCATTGTGAAGTCTCGTGTATTTTTTTAAAAATATTGGATTTCTTTATGTGTTTAATACCACAGTGTAAATGAATATTTATGAAGGTGTCTGAGGTCTTTGGATCAGGTATGTCATATAAAGCTCTGATCCAAAGCCCACTGTAGCCCAGCTGAAAAAAACCATCTCTGACGTTGTTCTGCCCTTGTGCCCCCAGGGAATTAAAAAGACAAATTATTTTAAGCAGTTCAACATGTACTGAGCTTTAGTTCGTTAGCTAAGAAGGAGTATAATGTCTTTCCAGGACTATGTTCAAAACTGAAGAACAAAAAGCTACCTTGAAAAATGGTCATCCGGCAAAAGCCAAGAAACTTGAGCCCTTGCTAATGAATACTCTGTCCTTAACTCACATTGTCTCTTTTGTTTCCCACACTTTCCTGAGCTGCGCATGGATTCAATTTGCCAGTCTTTAACCCTTCTTACTGGTGCCTGAGCTGTGCAGAGTTTGGAAACTGGGACAGCCGTCACTTAGGTTTTTTTTTTTTAATTTTTTTTTTAATTTTTTTTTTTCTCCTGATCTATTTGTCCCTATGCAGTCTCTGGCCCAGACGCGGTAAAGTAATCCATGAGGGGTGCGGACAAGGCTTGGGTGCGTGCTGGGGAGAGGGAGTCAGAGCTTTTCCTGGCAAAGGGTGTAACAGAGACAGGGCTGGGAGCAGGTTTGCTTTGATTAAACATAGCAGCGTTTCCACTGTGGCTACCGTAGGGGAAGATGCTGGTGTTGTACTCGGACTTTTTTTAAGAAGAGCTGTTTCTCTTGGCAGAGCTCTAAAATTGATGGAAAGTCAGGGTGGAGCCAAGGGATTTGGCATCATGGGAACTTCTCACACCAGCTTGTCTTTGTGCTGCAGCACAGCAGAAGTGCTTTCTGCAGAGAGAAGCATTAAACATCAGATGTTTATTTGCAACAGTGAAATTTATTCCAGTGAATGATGGTTGCCCGTAGTAAATACACTTCTTAGTAATGACTGTATTGTTTCCAAAAACGTAACTAGCTCCTAGAGTTGCTGTTTGCTAAATTGATAGGGATCCAATTGATCATCCATTTAAAACAGAAATGGCATTCCATTTCAACAACATAATGCATTTTCATTCCTCGTTTTTCCTCTAGATAACTATTCAACAAAGATCACCAGCAGAGAGTGCTGGTGCTCTTCCAGAATGTGGCAGCAGCTTCTGAAATTGATTGTAAAATCTAATCAGACTTTGTTCCATAATTCTATTTTTAGTTTTTCATTCCTGTGAAAATGAAATGGTAATCAATTATCTGTAACTTGATATCTTGCTGTCTCTAATTACCAATCTTTTTGTAGCTTACTACAGGAGAAAGATCGTTTTTAGGAGCACAACGATGTGCTCAGAAAAATTATAATTGCCACTTTTTGAAGGAATTATTTAACAGAATTTAATATATTTTTGCCAATGCATTGGGCCTTTTTTGTACCTAACATTATTTCTCCTTTCATTTCTCTTCTTTAATTTCATGCTCAAAATAATCTGTTTACAGTACATCTTCTGTGTTGTGGGGGAAGATGGCCCTGCTGCTACAATTAGTAGAGCTCTAGCATCTATATGGCGCTCATTGTTTCACTGAGACAATGCTTTTATCCTTCCCAGGCAACAGAAGGTTGCTTCCAGCCAAAGATTACTTTTGGTTGGGCCTCTTTCATTTCTCAGTTCTGAGTCTGATTCTGATATCAATATTTGTCCTGGTTTGAGTTGTAAAAGCTGTAAATCAAAAAGCACTCCCTCTCGCCCATCCCTGTGTTAGTTACCAATATAGTTGCACCCTTGTAAGTCCTGCAGACTTTGAAGAGGTTAGGCTTTTTGGTTTCAAATCAGCCATAGTTTTCCCCTCTTGATCTTTATGGTCATTGAAATACCAGGATTATTAAATCTTTTTTTTGGTGCAGAACCTGTTGTACATCTCGCGCTCTTGTGATTTCGTACATTCTTTAGTCATCGAGAGCAAACAAAGACTGTGTTGAAGTGCAGGGCCTCCGTGCTTTACTCTTACAGTTCGCTCTGATCCAAACCTATTGAAAGCTGAAGGAATCTTTTAATTCATTTCAGCAGATTTTGAAGAGACATCGCTTTTTAAAGAGGCACAGGAGGCAAGAGTGTGGAGAAACAAGGGAGATGGTCAACTTTCGTACATCAAGGTTGTTAACATGCAATAGACATCAGTTAAAGGGTTACAGGCCCTTCTTTGGAAGAAGAATGGTGTCTTGTAAGGAAATCCCTTCGTCCAGACTAACTGTGCTGTCCTTATTTTGCCAAAACTAGATTTTAGTCTAGGGGACTGGGGTGTGAATGCGTTGAGAGCAAAGCCGAAACATTTAATTTGTTTTTCCGTAGTTGGCAGTTGTTTATCACTCTTCTGGTTACACAGCTTTCTTCCAAAATTCTGCATAAAAACGGGCCAAGGTTCAGCAGTTGGAATAATTGTCTTTACAGGTGTTACTTGATCAATCAGCTCATGGGTGACACATCACTGCTGACCTCTATATTGCATTTCACTGTCGTAAGCTGTCCCTTTTCTCCCCCATTCTGTGCAGGCCCATTCTTCACCCAAGGAACCACACTGAACTTGAGTTGCGCTCCACTAGAGGTACCATCCAGACTGACATACCTTTAAAAATCTGTGCACGCAGCAGCGTACAAAACCTTAGATGAGCAGGAGCCGTGTTACCATGTAAATCACAACATGGACAGGACATGAAGTTGGCTATGCAAAAGTCTCTGTAGCAATTACTTCTCTCCCAGAAGTTTTGTGGTCGTTAAAGTTTTATTATATAGAATTGATAGCATAATAAACTTGTGTAGAAAGATGCAGCAAATACTTAGTGAAGGACAGAGGAATACATAGTGCATAACTATTCCTGCTCTTGTGTTTTGAAAAGCAGAATTTTTCAAGTGATTCCGAGCATGTCAAGTTTCATAGTAGTAATCTCTGGTGGTATTGGTCTATGAATACCTGTCATTACCATCTGTTGGTGAATGATAACTGGTTTTACATATAATTCATGCCTCCATCTCATGTCTATCAGATTGATTTTCTTTCTCTTAAAAAATCATAGCTGGTCTCCAGCCCTACGCAATGGCAGGACCTGAGGGAGTCTTTCAGGGTTTGTTATAGCTTGGGGCTGGATATAGCAGCAACATCAGATCCTCTAAATACAACTTAAAAATTGCCATGATGACCCTGAAGACCCTGGGTGATGTCTACCCTGGTGGTAAAGTGGCAGCAAAAGCTGCAATGCTGTACGTCCAGGTTCACCGTGCCTGCGGGCAGCAAGGCAGGTCCTGTGGCTCTCAGGGACTCTACAAGTCTAGACTGAGCTCCCAGCATGACTTTGGACAAACCACTTAACCCTCCTGTACCTCGGTGCCTTCTCCACACATTTCTTGTGATTCTTACGCGGTTTTGAAATCTTCTCATCTTGTTTTGATCCCTGTCCCCTAATGTATTTGTTCATTTACTTCCTTTTCTTCAATAAGTATATCTGTCAAACTATTTGGCTTCTATGGCAAGAAAGATAAAGTAATCTCCCTTATCAGAATTACCTATTCCTTGCTTCTGCTCACCTGGGAAACTTGGCCTCATCTCCTCTTCTTAGTCTTTTTTACTATTGCTTGCATTATTTTTTACTGTAGGGCCATTATTTCACCCAACAGCGTATTTACAGACTAGACAAAGAACCTCCTGCTTTGGTGGCGGAGGGGATGTACTGTCTGGTCCCAAGAGCTAAATGGCACTTCTGAGCACCGTTAACAGTTTATTTTTATGTGCAAGAAGAAAAGCTCTGTTAAACTGGCCCGAGATCAGAGATCCACGGAAATTAATTTACACCCCTCTCAGCTGCACTGAATGGACGCAGAACTGAGCGGTGATTTCTCTCTGTACATGAGGGATAATATCAGCAGCTTCCTGAGCTCCAGCTGCTGTGGACAAAGGACGGCAGAGTTACAGCGATTCCTGGAGGGAGGAACTTTAAGATGGAGGAATTTGAAAGAATGTGAAGGACAACCTCTTAAAAAATGGTAGGTGGAGCAATTCCAGGTCATCCAAACACTCCGTAAGCCCTAGATTTATTTTCCTACTTTGAACTAGTTGCTGTTGCAGCATTTATCTTTTGTGCTTTTTAACACATTTACTGTGACCTTTCTATGATTGCATAAATTGGCCCGAGTACGCTGGAACGGTTATTAGGAACCCCTTTCTTGTGTTGTTTCCTGAATTCCCACATTGTGGCGTGATGTGTGTATGGAAACTGCTCGCTTCCTCCACTGGCAGCCGTTCAGATGTGTGCTGGAGCTCCTGAGGACCGGGCTGGGCGGGGAGCCGGGTGAAGGGAGGATGCAGGGGGAGAATATTTTAAGGAAGAGAATGTGGATTTCATACCTCTTTGTTCTTTTCCAGTTCCGATAAAGCGGTTATCTCCGGTTGTGCGGGTTAAACACGAGCAGTGCTAGTGCTCCGTAGAATAAACAGCGGCAGATGAGTTGAGGTTAATGTGCCTGGGGCGAGGCTAGCTGCTTTTCAGTGTCTGCGTTAAGCAATATTTTTACTTTCCTGATGACTCTACCTTCTCTCTCTACTCCCCACTATTTTCTTTTCGCATGTGGGAGACAGGATGTGTGATTGAAGCATAGCTTATAACTCTTTAACGCATTGTAGTTATATATTTCCCTTACAACTCCACCCCACAGCATCAAGCAAATATGTACTTCATTAGCTTGTTCTGCATTGTCTTTTTTTTTTTTTCTTGCAAACTATAAGGTTATGGGATGTTAATGAACTGTTTACATGTGTTTCTACATTTGTTCCACTGAAATGTTCCAATGAATGAATGTCCGTTACGAGCGGAAAAAAAGATGTTTATATATGCCGCATTTGGGATTTCTGAAATTTGACTTCCTGAATTTTTTTTCCAGATCTTTCTTTTCAATGTTAACAGTTGGGAATGTTGGAAAGGATTCATTTGCTTAGAGCAATTAAAAGGTAAATGGCTGAATCATGTTATCTCTTCTCACACGAAGAGCCCTAATGAACTCCAGTAGACGAAGTTTCCCAGTGCAAGGATTTGACATGTGGCCAGTTCTTGCACGTTTTGGAAACTGGTGTCATCTTACGGCCAAACCTTACTGAACTGGGATTATTTGCATGGTCAGCGTATTAAGCTGACTATGGACACTCAATGAGCTTCTCTCATTTTTTCTCTTGCTCTTTCTTGAAATTACAATTTAGTGAAGAGTAGCTGCGAGACAAGTAGAAGCTGTCGCTCGGAGTTCACGGACAGGAGTGACCTCACAGGGGGATTTGAGTGCATTGTATGCCAAAGCCAGAGGAGGTGGTGGATTGTGAGAAAGGCAAGGTGCCATTGTTTGTACACAAATACGTCCCTATTGAAGGACCAGTTTGTTATCTGGGGCCTTGTTTGGAGTGGGGATTTGCCCCCCTGCTAGCATGACGCTAGGAGAAGGTAAAGTTGCTCGCCCCATTTCAGAACAAGAGCTCTGCCTCTCTGATACAGAGGTTGGTACCACTGCAGAGATGACTGCGTTGCGGCCATTACTGAGTGCTGTTGGATCTTCTGAAACGGGGAGAATGGCTTAAGCCTTTCTTTTTGTCAACATTTTGGGATCCTTTGACTGGCCTTCTTTGAAGGGGGGAGACATGCGCAAAGGTGATGTGTTCATGCTTTTCTTTAGAGGTTGTGACATGTTTAAAGCCAAACTATATATAAGTTTAAATTCTACAGTGTGATTCCAGGCGCTAAAGCCTTCAAACAAAAACTACCTCTGAATGTGGCTACATTCTTTTATTATGTGGTGAAATGATAAAACACAGCAAAATGGAGGCCCCAAGATAAGAAGGACATGGACCTGTTTGAGCGAGTCCAGAGGAGGGCCACGAAGATGATCAGAGGGCTGGAGCCCCTCTGCTGTGAGGACAGGCTGAGAGAGTTGGGGTTGTTCAGCCTGGAGAAGAGAAGGGTCTGGGGAGACCTTATAGCCCTTTCCAGTCCCTAAAGGGGCTACAGGAAAGCTGGGGAGGGACTCTTGATCAGGGAGTGGAGCAATAGGACAAGGGGTAATGGTTTTAAACTGAAAGAGGGGAGATTTAGATGAGATATGAGGAAGAAATTCTTTCCTGTGAGGGTGGTGAGCCCCTGGCGCAGGTTGCCCAGAGAAGCTGTGGCTGCCCCATCCCTGGAGGTGTTCAAGGCCAGGTTGGACGGGGCTTGGAGCAACCTGGGCTGGTGGGAGGTGTCCCTGCCTATGGCAGGGGCGTTGGAACTCGATGATCTTTAAGGTCCCTTCCAACACAAACCATTCTATGATTCTGTGAAAATCATGGTTGCATTTGCGGAAAGTACTGAAGTCTCTTCCCTCTCCCCTTTCCACACCATTAGATCCAGCTGTGTCGGGGCAGCAGAGGTTGGTGGATGTTTACTGTTACAATAGACTGAGCCTTGGAAGACAACATGATGGATGTTTTAGTTTTAGGCAGAACATTATATACAGGGAACTCCTTTAACGTCCTGCTTATACACAGTTAGTCGTGATCAGTTCTTGCCACGTTTTCAGTCATTTTCAGCGTTTGGCCAGCAAAAAGCGGCAGAGTCCGATCCTTGCCCGGGCGTGCGTCGGTACAAACCCATTGAGCTCCGCTGCCGTAGCGGAACGCTTTGAAGACCTCGGGGCTGACTCCGCCGGTAGCCAAATGACTCGCCGTACCGAGTCCCTATAGCCCGGCGGGGCGTGGCCGGGGGCGTGGCCGGGGGCGTGGCCTCCTCCCGCGCCCCCCCGGGGCCAGCGGCGCTCCGTGTTGATGGGGAGCGGTTCCCGCGGCAACCAAACATCTGGGCGGGGGCAGCCAGATGTGGGGCGCAGCTGCCAGCGCGGGGGCCGCTCCCAGTAACACCAGTGACGCACCACAGCC
>VUYV01000039.1:1436530-1470965 GCA_008711295.1 Anarhynchus alexandrinus
CCCCCCCCCCATCCCCGGCCGCGATGCTGAGCGCCGCCTTTCCCTGCCGCGGCGGCGGGCGCTGACAGCGGAGCCTGCGCCGGGCCACCGCCAGCGGGACGCAGACTTTCCCTTCTTTTTTGTTTATTCTGCCCGTTCTTGAGATCCCGCTAACCTCCTTCCAAGGACTGCGGGCAGGTCCTGTCTGACTGTACCGGATTGATACCCGTCTGTCTTGATTTTTCTGTCTGAAAGTATATTTATTTTTAATAAAAGAAAAAGTGGAGCCACAAATCCAGTTAATAGCACATTCCCCTTTCTGTGGAGTCCGGTTTATTTCTGCAGTTAAAAAAGTTTACTCCCCCCCACCCCCTTTTTATTGACACTGTGGATGAAGAAGGATTTGCAAGTGAAAGCGCCTTGAAATACAACATCTTTTAGAGAGAGCTCTGCAGTTCGCCTGTTGAGTCTCGAATTCCACCCTTTGCCCCTGCTGAATCCACTGTTCTGCCCTTTACTCTCTGGGGTAAAAAACCAAACAACAACAACAAAAACCCGAGGGGAAAAAAATACCTTTGGCAGCAGGGAAGCTTTGTGTGACTGACCCAACGAGCTACAAGTGTCCAGTTTCTGAAAAGAAGAAAACCCTTTTGTCTTCAGCAGATCAGTAGGTAAGAGACGTGCTCATGGCGCAAGGGACTCGGCATTCATTCTTCCAGCCTAAACCTGGGAGTTAGACTCGCTCTTTCCTCTTGTCGGCTTTTACCCATCATTTCTCTCTCCTGTAAAGATTACTCTTCATCTTGCAGAATTCTTGCCAAAAAAAAAAAAAAATACACTCGTCCACCCGTTTCACCACTGGCAGTAAATAGCCGAAATTAATAGTGATGTACTTGTGTGTAATTGGATAAAGTAAAATTCTGTGGAAGTAGCTGAAGTGGGTTTGTGTCAGGCTGTGTTTGAAAGCAGCCGCGTTTCTTGCAGTGCTCTTTTCTTTTGAGAAAATAATCGCAGTCATTGTGCTTGTAATCCACGTGTCAAGATTGTCTTTGCTCGTCATGCTTCACAGAGGAGCATGTATGTGCATTTACGTATGCACGTGTGCAAACAGGGCTTCCACAGGCAGTTGCGATTTCTTGTTTCACACTGGAATTTGTTTTACATTAAGTGCTTTACTACTGTGTCACAAGGTGTAAAAGTGTTGAACCCATAATTAACACGCCTTAACAGATTAATGAACATGGCTAGGAACATGCTTGGCACTGTACAGAGCGAGTATGAGGATATGTTTTCTTTGTTTTGAGACTATTTTTTTTTTTTAAAGTAAGGCTGAAAACGCAGCAGGGACATGTGCACATAATAACTGGATGGAGGCCCAGTCTCTGTGCGGGGAAACATATTTTGTAGCATACTCCTTTCTCTAGGGGCCAAGTGCTGAATGTGTGCTGTTTTACAAGTGATAATACCGCTGTGAATTTTTAATTTTCCTTCTCCCCCGGCTCTGTGCCTGCATACCCACTTCCCACGGCCAGAGTTTCATTGCTACCAGCCTTTTGTGCAAGGGAAGGACCTGTGGAATTCCGTGTGGCTGGTAGTAGGATTCCTCTTTGCAGGGAGGATGATATTGTTCCCTGTGGAAACACGAAGCATCCCCCAGCAGGAGGATCTGGCTGTTTCTGTGGTGAAACCAGCCTTGACATCATGCTCTTCCCCACTGCGTGGGTTTTTCCTGTAGATGATACAGGAAATGCTAAATCTTGGTCTGTTGTGGTCCCTGTTCCGCTTTCTTCCCCCCACTCCCCTGGAGGGATTTCTGTGGGGGGAAAAAGGTGTCCCATTCCTCCCTTAGAGGGGGGAGCAGCAAGTCAGCGTGCTCTGAGCTGATGGACCCTCAGAGAACTGAGGGTGCCTCAATCTCTGCTGAGGTCTAACAGCCAGCGGGGCACCTTGCAGGGGGACCAGGGCGGGTGACTGGCCGGGATCCATCCTCGGGGAGAGGACGTGGCATCGGTTTTGGCTGCTGTCTCACTTTTTTCTCCTGCCCTTGACTTTTTCTGGAGACAGCCTTTCTGCCAAATCAGGGTGGGAACACAAGAACCATCTTCTCGAGCTTGTCCTACACCCTTGTGCTGCGCCTGTGTGGGTGATGGGCAGCATCACGTCAGTTTTTCAGGGCTGATATAAAAACATGGACCCTACCATCAAGACCATGACCCTGTTAAATCTTTGAGTCAGACTTTCACCGGCGTTACCTCAGTGACTGCTCCTCTTAGGAGTAGGGTCATGAGCTCACCCTGGAAAAATTTGTCCTGTAGTTGAATTTGCAGGTTCATGTAGGGCACTTGGTCTCCCTTTCTTTTTCTCCAGGATACTTACTGCAACGTAACCCCTGTCCTTAAAACATTCCTGGGAGCCACAAACAACACAAAATGATTTGTTTCTGCTCTAGCGCTTTCGTGAGGAAAGAGTAGGATTTCTAGGAGGAGGGAAAGGGGCACTTGGTCTTCCCCCCGCGCTCCCTGTCTTTCTGATTCTGGAGATGTTTTGCAGGCAGCACTGCCTGTCCTGGGGAAGAGGCTGGAGGCAGAAAAGAAGCTGGGCAGTGTGGAGTAGGCAAAATGGGCCATATAGTGGGACATGGGATTGCAGTGGTGTTGGCACCTCGTAATTGTGGTATTGTGTGGCATGACACATATTTAAATGGTGATGGCTGGTTAATATACTGATAGCATGGCTCATGATTCTACCTGTTTATGGTGACACACGACATCAGGTTGTGCCATAAACACGGGAGAGTCAAAGTATTGCTCTTTCTTGAAGCATGCTTGAGCGACTTTGGATTAATGTGTGCTTTGTGGCCTGCTGTGGCATTCTGTGCTACAAGTTTTTCATATGCCTCTAATACAAATGTATAAAAATTCTCTGTAGTCTGTAATACCGCTCAAAGGGCAGCTGATTTAGACGTGCTTGAGTGTTAAGGTCAGGAGATCACATTCCACAGGTTACTAGATGAAAGTGCTTGAAGAGGGTATAGCATAAATATTTGATTCATGTAGAAGGGATTGGTGCAAATCCTTTTGTCCCTTCTTCAAAGATGTTCTGTAGGCAAAGCACCGTTAGGAGAAAAAAACCACACCAAACAACAGAAAACTTGTAACTTCTTTGTGCTAGAGGAAGTAGGACGGTAACATAGTGTGTTATTGTTGAATGCCATTAAAATTCTTCTCATGGGATACACCATTTTCAAGAATAGCTAAAAGAACTAATGTTTTTAAGTGTAAAATGACTCATAATGCATGGGCTCTTGAAGTTGGGTTTAACATTGTATGCAAACATTGCCAGCTGGTGGGGATCTTTCTGGATAAATAAGAACTATATTTGTACAAGAAGGCTTGAATGATGTATTTCAGATGCATCCTGATTAGCATAAGCCATTCACTTTGCAAAAGAATAGCACGAATCCCAGAAGTGTAGATAATTTAATAGTTCTCTTTATCCTGTCTTTTATCAGCAGACGGACCGATCTTTTTGTTTGTTTAGAAATGAGGTTGCATTGCTTTACTGCCATGTTTTCCTAGCCACGACAGTGAAATTGAGAATTTGCAGCCCCCAAGTTTTCGATACATAAATGCTTCTCCGTCTTCTATTCCTTCCTTTTGTCTCTAGTTGAGTTGTAATGTGACTTTTTTTTTTTTTTGAGAGTAGGGGGGTGGTGGTGGTTTTTTTGATGGAACAACTTGCACCGTGTAACTCTGTATAGCACCCAGCGCAGTGCTGTCTTGGTCCATGGCTTGGGCTCACTCTTAGTACAGTGATTGAACAGCTGAAGTAAAGTTTCAGCTCATTAAAGCCTTTATTTTCTTAACGTAGAGCAAAATTTGATGTAGGTTTAGGTTGTTGCTGTATTCATGTATATACAGAGATAAGTCTTTAATTCTAGAATTATCAACAGTCCAAGTGTATGTTGATGCATAAATACTTTTAGCTGTGAATGAGTTTATCTGTTTGTACCTCTCTTGGAGCAGAACTTCATTTTGCAGTTCTTGCTTCATTCTTACTGACAGCTTTTAAAGAGCTGCAGAACTGTAACCCGACAGAAAGACAAAGCCCAGTATAAGAAAGTTCTTGCACGTTAAGGGTTTGTATTAAGCTGAAATCTGGCTCCAAACACCTGTAAATGATGAGATCCTCTGTTCAGTGCAGAATATGGTGTGTTAGGTTCTGTTCTGAATTAAAAAGAAAACTATGACCTTGTTCTTGGCAAAAGGTTCTTGGATTATTAGATGTTCCCACTTTAGGGTGAAGTGTAAATGCTTTCAGAATAAAGTAAGATGCCTGTTTTCCCCCATCGAACTGTTGTTGCGCATTCCCATATTTCAAGGTATTTTCAGATACTTACTTTTGAAGAAGTCTTCTCAAACGTTCCCTAATTGAAACAGCTTTATGGACTTTTTTTTCTCCTTGCTATTGTGGACGGTATAGTGGGAGTGGAATGTCCTTGGTTGCCAATGTTTGCTGCTAGGTATCCCCCTTCCATGGATACCAAATGTTTATAATAGTGTGAGAACAGCCATTCTTGGTGATTGGCAATAAGGTTGAAGGCGCTCTTTCTCCTCTTCTATCCACTGAAATACAAGAGAGGATTTGGACCTCTTGGTTCTTCATAGAAGTGTTCCAAATTGCCTATTGCTGGAGTTATAAAGTTTCAGGAAGCACTAGAGGATTTGTCAAAATGATTTAGTCCATTGTGTTGAATCTGGGCCACAACTGATTTCTGTAAGCTCATTTTCTGCTTTCAGGAATTCTTTGCTTGTCTTACTTTCTGATGAGAAGTTACTCTCTAGATTACATTTGGATCTACCTTTTGTGCCTGATCTTCTCTGTATCTGTGCCCCACATATGGCATCATCATATTGTAGGCTTTAAATCATCATCTTTATGAAAGAACAGGCTCATAGCTGCCCTGTGAGTCCAGTTTGGCTGCAGGAGCTTCTCAGTTGTTAAGCCCTTTTAGACAGGAGAGAGTGTATTCCCAAACAGCTCTGGAATGCAGTGCCGGCCACAGGAGGAATTGCATACTGCAGCCTCCGCGCCACGGCCATACCTTCAGCTTTTGCAAAAGTATTTGGTTCATGCTTTGAACAGATCTGATGCTGAAATTGTATCCATGTGAAAATACTCTACTGTATGGAGAACTCTAAAGTCAGCAAATATCCAAATCTTGCACATTACTTGGCTCTCCAGAGTAGCCTTGAAATGTAATCTTCAAGACAGAAAAAAAAATCTCAACAACTTTGGGGAATAATAATGTAAAGGAGCTCCTAGGAGCAAATAATTTCTAAATATGCAATATAATATTTGTCTTATGTGCCGACTATGCCTGTAAGCGAAAGGAGCTTTTCAGGGCTGATGAAATTTGTGTTTACCTAGACACTTGGATGGAATTTTTTAAGTAAGAATATATTTGAAACTTACCTGTGTATAAATGGCTATTTGGGGCAAACCAGACATTTGATGTAAGCGGGAGATTGGTGAATGAGGAATGAACAGGAATAGGTGAACCAATAGGAATGGAAAAGAAAAAGTCGTGAACAAAACATAAAAATGTGATTAAAGTGAAAAGGCCTGTGGAAACGGTGTTCTCAAAGCCTTAAAATCATGTCTTAGTAGAGCAGTGGTTACGTGAGGTGCTTAGCATAAGTGAAGGAAGAACATGTGTTGGAGTCTCCTGTAGCGCCTGGGGATCATGAGTTGTGGTCATCCTTCATATGATGGTTGGTCGATGTGTCATGCTTTGTTGGGAGCAGCTCCCGTATTGCTAGCTTAGCGCTGGGAAAGTGAGTGCTCTCTCCTGTTTCTAATAGCTGAATCGTCTCATATTTTACTGGCACGCAGTCTGCATTCTTGGTCCTGCGGAAGGGCTTCAGAGATAAATACTGCCATTCATACTTGTTGCTTTTTTACTTTCTCATCCTCTCTCAGAATGACTGTTGTCTAATTCGGTTGTGTCTAGGCTTAAAATAACCTTTTATTTTTTTGAATACTAAATATTTGAAAATCTTTGGGAGTTGGGAGAGGTCTTTGGTCATTTTTCTTGAAAACTACTGTTGGACTACATAAGGTTCATCACTGTTGATTAGAATAGAGAACCGAGACTTTTAGACCATGAAAAAGTTAACTGATCTGATAAAACTGTTTTTTAAAGGCTTTGCTACTATTTGTATTAGCAAAGCACTTACAGCGTCTTAATTGTAGACCAAGATGCTATATGAATGTCTATGAATTAAGCCAATTTAAGTTTTTGTTTAATGAACTAATTAGCATTTGTAAGACCCTGTCTAAGGGTTGTATCAGAATACTGTTTGTTTGCTTTAAAATGCTTTGTGTCTCTACACGACTTGTTTTTTAAAAGAATTACTTAATCTCTTAGGATTATTTACTGTAACCCTCAAGGAAAGTAATTCCACATTTCAGTGACTTTGTTCACTTCAGGGTTTGGTGGACTTTTTCCTGCTGTTCTAATTTGGGTGGTTCTGTGTCCAGCTGAAACAAATTTTATTGCTTAATACTAGGGCTAGCCTGTCTTGTTGTGGGGCTTGGGAAAAACAGGGTGGGAAAACATATCTTCCTAGTTTTCCCATTGTCTTTTTGAAAAGAAACAAAGCTGAAACCTCCTCCATGTTTCTGGGGACGCGGAACATAAAAACTGTAGGATAGCCTGCGGAGGTGCACAAGGGATTGGTAATCTGTAGTTTACTGAGATCATCACAACTGAACGCTGGTATTTATATTAGGTAAAAACAAATTTGAAAGACTTTTTGCTGCAGAATGATGAAGGTTGAAGAGACTGAGAATGATTATGTAGTCCTTCTCATCTTTCCTTTGGGTAAGATCAGGGAACCGTAGAGAGCAGGCAGAAAAATTGCATGAAAAAACTCAGCTTTTGCTGTTTCCGAGTTCAGATCGGGTGCGGAGCACTCCAATCTTGTTTAAAAAAAAGAAAAAGTAACTCAAACAATCTTACTGCCCATGGAGGAAGAGTAGATTTACCAGCTGGTGCAAAACAAGTGCATTTCTGATTTGGGGAAGTAGGGATGGCAGGAGAAAATTTGTATGGGAGGCCACTGGCCCCATCCCGAACTGCTCAGATGGCAGTTGGAGGGGACGTTTCCACAGAGCAATGACAAAAGGCTGAAATGGAGATGAGGGCCCGAGATGGTGCTTGTAGGAGGCAGACGGCTCGGAGGGAGCACTTCAGCTGCCTGTTGCCTTGCGAGACACAGGACAGCCGGTTTTCCAGCCCGAGCGAGGTCCTCGCCGTCCCGTTCCTGGGGCAGCGGAGAGCTGGATGCGCTCCGTGCTGCAGGCGCTGCTGGCGCTGACTGCGGCTCTGAATGGGAGCTGGGGCAAGGGTGATTATTTTGGATTTGTGCTCAAGGAGCAATGTGTTACCTGTGGTTTCTGCGCATTCAGTGAAGCTCATTTTAGCACATCTCAGTGCTTAGGTGGCATAAGATCATGGTGTGTTGTTAGTTGCTGACATTGCACCATCAAAACACGAACACGCAGATTTCCTCCATTAGGGAAACACTGTGTAGCTCTTAACTTTTTGCTTCTGCAGCCGCTAGGGATACATTGAAGAGGTATCTTCTCCAGCTGTAGAAAACACTCAGAAAGTTCCCCTGCCTTCTGCTTGAGCAAGTTCTGGGACGCCTACATCCTCGATCAAAACCATTTTGGGCAGGATCTATGCTTAAAATTTTTTGCTGCTCCTGTTATTATGGAAAAGTCTTTCTAGTAGTGATGAAGTTTATATTAGCAAGGAAGAAGTTTTGCTGGTATGGTTTACACAAGGTTTCCTAAGCAATATACCTAAAAACAATTATTTCCTAGTGTAACTGCATCTGCTTTAGAGTGGTTGCTGGAATAGTTACACTGAAAGAAATCAATTCCCTGAGTGACATAGTTGTGGCAACAAAAACATACGTGTAGGCCAGGACTTAGCCAATCAACGCTGCGCTGTAACGAACCTGGTAATATCTTCCTCCCAGTGTGGTGGTGAGGCTTAATTAATCATCTTACAAGTAATTAAAGGTTTTTACAAGGTGCACATGAAAAACCCAGGTGGTTATGATAAAAGTGGTTTTGGTGGTGTTCTTTTATAACATCTTTGCTTTCTAAAAATTTGGTGGTCTGGATCTTCTGTTGGGTTTTACTTTTTTTTTTTTAAAAAAAAAACAAAGCAGATCCATCCATTTAACCCATGCTGCCCATTGAGATCACAAAATGGGCTTGCTTCGTGATACTGGGTTGTCCCAGTACTGCATTTGTTGCCTTCCTTGAGCCACAGCATCTCCAAATGAGCATCGCCAGCTCTGTTAGGCTGACTGACGGCTGATAAGTTAACTGTATTTTAACTGTTTCTTTTCAGAAAGGGAAAAAAAAAAAAAGAAAAAGCAGCCCTTTGAAAAAAGGAGGGCCCATGCCTGTGATGAGTCCCGTTAAATTCTGTAAAACTGCTTTGTGAAATAAGAAGAGCTCCTCCATATGGGGGCTTAAAATAGTTTAAATTGTGGTAATGCAAGAAAAAGCCAGAAAATTCCATGCTAAAGTTAGGCCGTGGTGAATGTTTTCTTCTCCTTGCCCTTCTTCACCTGCAGTTTTTATTTGTGTCAATTTGGGATACAAATTTTCAGGATGTCACAACTGACATAGGAGGAAAAATGACCTTAAGGTAGCGTAAAACGGATGTATATCTTTTTGGGGAGTGTGTTTCCGTTGTTTTCAGGACTTAAGCATTTAGGTTCGAATTTTGACTTTCTTTTTAATGTAGATGGTGATTCTAATCTTTTTTTATCTTACCAGCAATTAAAACAGCCTGATCCTATCGGTAGGGACAAATGATGCACTGTCAACATTTTGCTCCCTTCTGATAATGCACATGAAACTGGTTTGCGTGTTTGAAGATTACATTTTACTCTCACATGGTTTTCATTATCTGAGAGCCCCGAGGAGAGGCCTGGACTAAATCAGTGAAGGAATGGAGAAACCACACAATGCAATGAAAATGGTGCTGAGGCATACTTGGGATAGTTGTGGGACCGGGGCTGCTGACGACAGAAGCGGGGCGCTGCCGGAGTGCTAGCTGCAGCAAGAAGTGGAGCATTCTTAAAAGACAAAAAACAAAACTTGATGTTGAATTAAAATTGCGGCTTGGGTTTACAACAGTTCCCCAATTCTACAAGGATAATTACTGGAAATCTGTGAAGTTCGAAGCAGATGAATCTTGCTCGGTACGCGCTGGGAGGCAGACCTCTGAAATGAGAGCCGATGTGACTAAACCTGTGTAAGCTTGATCTGGTTTTATCAAGACGACATCTAAAAGGTGAGATCGTGGCCTTTGTGAAGTTAGTAGCAGAGCTCCCGTCGCCTGTGCTGGAATTAGTGTTTCATTAAATATGCAGAAATTGCAGTACATGCCACTAAAGGCTTGTCTCTCTGCGGATGTGCGCGCGGTGCTTGGGAGTGCTGCACAGCAGTTTAAGTAACTGAATGGTGTGATGTATTCAGCTAGAAATATTCGCATTAAAAACAGCTGGATGAATATATCTAGAGTGGTTTTGCCATTAGACCAGTATATTCAGAATAAATCCTCTTGCCCTTTGACTTTTGAAATTTTATGGAGGAACTTGAAATTCCATAGCGTTCTTATCAAAATGATTAAAAGCCATGAAGCATTCCTGTTTATACCAGGTTCTGTAAGTGTTTATTCTTCTCCTTTTTTTTTTTTTGCCTTTGTAATCTAAAACCTAAATTATGTTGGTGAAGATTATAGGTACTTCCCTCTGAAGAAATCGATATTTTATAGTGAGGGAGCAGTAATTCAAAGGTCAAGTAAGGTCTTTTCGGTTTTTTCCTTAGAGATGTTATTTAGAGGGGGTCTTTCTATGTTGATGTCTTGACTTCTTTATCTCAAGCCAGACCAAGCGACTTGCTGCTTTTTCTTCAGGCCTGCCAGGCTTTCTTGTGCTGTTCTGTCCCCAGATCCCAATACCACGAGCGTTTGAGGAGAAGGGTTAGTCAGGCAGTCTAGTCCTTGCTGAAGGTGGACTCGGTTTGGCCCGGAGACTTGTTAGAACCGTGATCAGTCTTTGAGTGTTCTGGTGGCCTCTTGCTATAACTGCCTGATGATGTAATGTAATGGGTATGCATATTATTTGCACCCCTGCGGGTGACATTGTTCTTGTTTTTAGTTAAAAGAAGGAAGTTTTTCTTGTTTGCCCAGTGACTCTGTCCTTCTGGAATGAGGATGAGTAATGTTGGCGCCGCTCCATGCACCTGCTCAGTGCCACCCTCCAAGATCACCTGAGCCACAGTCAGCAGATCTAGGCAAGCAGGGACGGGATGGTTGAATGAAAGCCGGGGAAGTGTTTATGGTTGGAGTCCGAAACCCACTTTTGGTTTGGAGCAGGTGCTAAAACGGTATCACAACTCTGGGATTCGTTGTGTGCCGCCTCGCAGGTTTGGGTGTTGGCGCCAGACGTTGGGAACTTTTATTCTCAAGGACTGTCCTCGTGTGTATTCTCTCCCTTCCTCCTCCTTGGGTAGGGCTGAAATGAAATGAAGAGCATTCAGTGATAACCTGCGCTATTCATTAAATAATTTTGGACCTCGCCCTTGTGAGTCTGGTGCTCCTACCCACTTCAAAGGGAGCGTGTGTGCAGAATAGCCCTGTTTCCAGTGGTCTTAGAGACACTCGTGTGAAGCGAATTTCGCAGGATCAGGCGATCAGCCTGCTGGGCTTTGCGTAGGCCAGGTAGCCAAGGCATATTTCTGTTAAACGGTGGGTGACTCAGCATGGTTGCTGGGCTCTGCGATCGCCCGGGGGCTTCACAGCCGGTCCTTTCTCTGCTATCTCTGTTTTGTGTTCCCCTCCTCTGTTACGGTGTGCAGGTATGTCTGAAGATAACTGCACCAAAAAAACCCCAACCTGAGACTTCATCTAACTGATAGCATCCCATCACCTCTTGCCAACCAGGATAAGCCGTATCGCGTCCCCATCTGTTAAGAAAAACGCAGAATTATTTAGCGAAATTTACTGCTTGAGTTTGAAGTCTGACACTGTCACTGGATTGTTTTGTGTGTGAGTGACACAAAATTTAGTAGTAAAACTGAAAGTGCTTAACTGTACTCCAGCCCTTTTGAGGTGGTGAACCTGTTCCCATCCCACCTGATGCGTAAGCTAATTAGCTTCTTGGCTAAGCAGTAATTCTGGGCAAGTATGTACAGGCTGTCCTCACAGGGACTCTTGCATTCCTCTTAGTTTCACAAGCTAAAGAAAGATGCTTCTCTTTGCTTGTGAGGTTATTATTGCTCCATGCAGGTTAATTGAGCTATAGCATTCTAGCCACTCATCAAACAGTGGTGAGTAGCTCACTTGTCTAAGCTTGTTTATTTTTATAATGCTGAAAAATATTTGCATGCTGTACAGAAATGTGCTGCTTTGGTTCCTTACAGCCTGGCAGTATTATCATTTTAAATTCTTCATTAATCTTTCTTCCTCACGAGGGACTGGCAAAGTTCCTGGGCATAATTACATGATGTTTAAGACAGAAGCCTCAGCTACTGAGTTTTTACACAATGGCCTGCAAACATGGGTCTTGTCTTCCTTAAATAGTACCCACGCTACCGCCCCTTTTATGCTCATTCTTGATCTCAGCATGGTTACATGCAACACTATTTGCAATTGCTGTGTTGGTTCTACCAGTTCTAGACTCTGATGTTTTGCTCAGGAACACACAGATATAAAGTGAGCATGAGTAATTTTAGACTAGACGTTAGAGTAAGGTAATAAGGTGATAGAGCTACGAAGCTCAGGAGCAAACTGCAAAATGGGTTCAGCCTGGGCAATCTACCTCACAGTGGTTCCTTGGAACAGAATTGGTCTAAAACTGACTTTTCTGCTTGAAAAGCGAGGTGTTTCTAGGCTTTGTGGTCATGAAGAGCGCATCATCCAATCCATAAGCAAGTACAGTTTTGCAGAGTTGTTGGTAGTCTGAATTCAGCCCTATCCATTGTAACAGATTTAGGCTAAACCCCTAAATATGTCTGTTTAAAATGTATACAGAACCTATTCCAATTTCCTTCCAGCTCTCTCATAACAACTTTTCCAGTGCACCTCACTAATTTCCATCTTTGGCACACTGAAAACTGAAATTGCTGGAAGAGCCTAACACAAATACAATTTGGTGTCCAAATAAATAACACATGGGCTTCAGTACCGATTGTACTGTTCATTTTTGTGTTTCATTACATAAAAAAGTTAACTCACTGGTTCTGCCATGAGTTTCCAGCTAGCTCAGAAAACAGATTCCAGGAATGCTGCCACCCAAGTTAGTTGCACAAGATTTTCTTGGTTAATTAAAAATGATGGGATAAAACTGGAAAAAAATAGGCTTAATGCTAACAGTTTTGAAGAAAGTGGAAAAATGCTAACAGTTTTGAAGAAAGGAAATATTCTGTTGGCCAGAATATCTTCATATTGTATCTCGGTCCACCTTTTGTTTTGGATTTCCAGGCTGATTCCTAGTTTACATCCACACTAAAATTAGTAGTGTTCAGTTCCAGCAAATACTTTCGCTGTGAACTGTGCCCTCCCTTCATCAGATGTGCAGAATAAGCTTGGATGGCTGTGAAGTGAAACTCTGTGTGTGAAATGGTTGCATACAGAATTACTTCCTTGAACGTTTGAAGGAGTTAAACATGCACAGATTGAATTTGTCTGTTGAGAAAATCTTTAAGGCAGAGAGGCAGAATCTCAAGCTGGGTTGTATCTTTGTATTAAAAAAATAAACAACACCCCCCACCTCCCCCCTTAGATTTTTCCAGTTGAGACAAAAGAAATCTTTGGGTGGAAAGGCAGCATCATATTGCATAATAAAAGCCTTTTAACGCTCTACTAAAAAGGGTTGCTTAGGGCAACTTTGTTTAAAAAAAAAAAAAAAGGAGAGTCAGTGATGATACTGGTATGAGGGGGACGAGGAATCCTCAACTTCTGTTGTGCAACACTGGGAAAAGAGGCTAGAAATTGCTCTGGTTATCTGCTATCTTAATGCCCGGTTTAAAGGTTCCTTACTGCATATTTGCTGGCAGCTGTTTTCAATATATCCCTCTCGAGCTAAGTCACCAGTTAAGAATTTGACATTAGATGGTTTTTTCAACCACCATCTTGAAGTACCGTACCACACAACACAGCCTTGTTCTCTCGTTAGATATTGTTCATGTGCCTTGAAATTGCTGTTGACACCTCAAGTATTTAACTTGCAGATCTGAGATAACTTTTGTTGGGTGTGGATGTGTGCCATAATGAGACAGAGACAGAAGTATCCACGTCTGCATTCCTTCGCTACATCTGTTCACTTTATTTTTTGCAACATTGCAGGAAATTCAGTTAAATTATACATCTCAGTGAATATTTTTAATTTCACTAGTTCTGTTTTAATTGCCTGCCCTTAAAGTATAAGCACACCAAGCGCACAAATATGTTCCACTTCTGCGTCGTTTGCCTTTTTCTTTAGGACACCTTCAGTAGTAGATTTAACTGCTTCTCGAATAACACACCTAAATACACATTTTTCTGTGTTCTCCTGATTCTCCCCTCAATGGTTAAAGTTTCTTTAGTGCTTTGTATTCTGAAAGGGAAAAGTAACGTAATTAAAGAATGTTTGGGGAATTAGAGCTGTGCTCTGCAAAATATTTCTGGCATATACTTTGTCAGTGTCCTTTTCTTCCCCTCACTTTCCCAGTCTGTGAAATAAAGCTAATATTCGTACATCGATCATTCTCACAGTCGTTTCTGAGGCATAATTTGTTGAAGTTTGTAAAGCATTTAACCATATCACCTTTCATCAAAGGTTTTCTGCTGATATAGTTTGAAATATACAGCACCACTGGAAAAGGAGCCATAAGCACAGGGTATCATCATCTGTGTTGCAGCTTTCATTTGTAGCAAAAAATAAAACAATGGAGTTAAAGAATTAGCGGGTTTTAATCACTGTTTCACTTGGAGGCACAGATGGGACAGAGCATTACTTGGCAACATTTAATCTTGGAGCAGAAATTGTCATGATTAAAGCAGCAGCTGGAGTAGATTGCTAGGGACAGGGGGGTTCATTCATCCTAAAGGGATCAAAACTGTTGGGTTCTGGGAGAAAACAAGAAGCTACAAAAGAAAAATCTGAAATATGGGCCAAGGTTTATTATTTCTAGGGTCTCATCTGCTGATTAAAATGATGTTTTCAATGCTTTCCTCAGAATTATTTTGGAAGCGAGGAGAGTATCAAGTGATCTGGCCTACTGAAGAGGAGACTGAAGCCATCTCTGAGTGGAGATTTTGGACTTGCGGGAGGAAGGCTGTGTGTGTGTCCCACATGTGGCAGAACTGCTCCTCCTTACCAAGGAAGTCAAAGTGAAGGAAATAGGTATGTGCCACTTCAAATAGGATTTCAGAAGAATCGTGTTCCAGGCCATTTAACAGGGCCTGAATTCCTAGTTTGGTGAGGCAGCCTGGAATGAGGTGGATTTTAACTTTCTCCTAATTAACGTTGGCAGAAGAGTTCTGTCTGCCTGATGCGTGGAAGCCTGGTGTCACAGGGGTAGACTCCTGCGGGAGGCTGGCCTCAGGGAGGACACTGGGTGGTTGTGGAGACGCAGAACAAAGCAGACCCTTCGGGTCTCCTGACTCCTGCAGTCCATCCCTGGTTCTGCCACGAAACAGTTTGGAGCAAGTTACCTTTTGCTAAGGGACAACGTTATACAGAAAAAAGGTGTCAAAATAAAGTGCTAGAAAACCAACGTGCGTTCTGCTGTCGGGGCAGAGCCACAGCTTAGCCAACAAGTAAAGCATACTCTCTATTCTGAACTGTTCCAGCTCAAAAATAGCTCTGCCTTCAGTTAAATGTCTCAAAGGTATCATTAATTTTGGATATTTCAACTCCTGCAAGGCCAATGGGCTTGAGTTTCCATGACAAATTCCTGACTCCACTGGGGGACCGAGTGAAGTGTAATCCCTGTTGGTCACTGACTTAATCTGTATTTAGGATGTGCTTGACATTGGCTCTTTGTGTTTCTCTCATTGGTACACAGTGTTTTTTCCTGCCACCCAGAGGTCTTTTTCTGTTCCTTAGATCAGACAACTCTTTTTTCCTCCTCTTGCATTTGCATGCATTCAGCTGATGATATTTAGATGCGTGAGGATTTGGTTGCCTTTGTATAGCAGGAAGTTACAGAGTCCTCACTTGCACCAGTACGTAGGGTTTTCTGCAGCAGGGAGACTAGGTGCTGATCTCACTCTGGGTATTTCATAACTCTAAAAACCTGCTGGCTAACGAGGTATTCATTAATTGCTTTAAGCGATCTAAGCTAAGAGATTTCTTTATTTCCTTTGAATCATATACTATCTTAATAGGCCTCTCTTTTTTTTTCCCCCCTTAAAACTGACGAATTGCTGATTTCGCCCTTCAGTCCTTGTCTGCCTGCAAATAGGGGAAATGTATTTCACTGTTGGTAGCCCTAAATGTAAAGCAAACAGGTCTTAGGCATTTTTACCATCATCCTGTGAATTATAGGTCTTCTTTCCGCTTGAAAGCAGCCTTGCTGTCTGAGGTGTTCGGCATGCATCCCTACAGCTTGCAGTCGATTGATATTCCTATAAATTTGCAAGGCACCTTTCATCACCTTTCGAGGCTTTGCCCCCTGGCATGCAAGTCCTTCTTAGGTCAAGGGCCTTAATGACCCCCATTGTTATGGGAACCTTTGGTAATCTAACCTGCTTTTTTTCTGTATTTCAAGCCATTGCTCTTAAATGTCTCTTGCTTGATCCACTCAGGCGCTAATAACCGTGTCTCCTTTCCTTAGGTCAAGGGCAGCTTTTACATTCCACCCAAAAGGCACCACAGTTTGAGATGAGGAATTCAGAAGAGCAAGCAGCTACGACAGTTTTACAGCGCCTGCTGCAGGAGCAGCTCCGATACGGAAACCCAAATGACAACCGTAACCTTCTTGCCTTACACCAGCAAGCCACAGGAAATGCCCCCCCTTTCAACAGCACTGGGAGTCCAGCATCTCAGAACGAAGGGCTGAGCTCCCAGGACCACCAGCTTGTGACTCATGCTGCCCGTCAGGAGCCCCAGGGCCAGGAGATACAGGTGGACAACAGCATCATGGAGAAGCAGCTCTCCCCGCGACTTCAGAACAGCGAGGATCTCCCGACCTACGAGGAAGCCAAAGTCCAGTCGCAGTATTTCAGGGGCCAGCCGCATGCTAGCGTCGGAGCAGCGTTTTATGTAACGGGGGTCACCAACCAAAAGATGAGGACTGAAGGGCGGCCCACGGTTCAGCGAGTGAGCCCGGGGAAGGTCCACCAGGATGAAGGACTTAAGGACCTCAAGCAAGGGCACGTCCGCTCCTTGAGCGAGAGGCTGATGCAGCTGTCCTTGGCCACCAGTGGTGTCAAGGCCCACGCGCCTGTCACGAGTGCGCCGCTCTCCCCCCTCTCTCCGCTTTCCCCTCAGCAGTCCAGCGACCCTTATAAAAATTCTGGCTCCAATGAGTTCTACAAGAACTCAGTGCAGCCCCCTTCCCAGCCCAACATGAAAGGAATGGAGCAGCGGGGTCCTCCTCCAGAGTATCCTTACAAAAACGTGTCCACCCCGTCTATGAACTGCAAACCTCAGGACTCGGGACATTTCTATAGTGATCATCGCATGAGCCAGCAGGGAAGATCTGATGGGCCTATGATGAGGTATCAACATCCCCCTGAGTATGGGTCAGTCAGGTAAGCAAGATCTTAAAACAACCTCCATGAGAGCCACAAAAGGAAGGACAGTATCAAACTCGGTCCATTGCCCTGGCTCCTGGGGCAGGTTTTCTTTCAGCAAAGATCCCGTCTTTATTATGTGAGACGACATACTGTGTTCAGCTACCGACTGTGTCTGGAAGGACTGGACCTGTTTCAGTAGCTTTCCTAGAGAGGCCTGACTCTTTAAAAAACAAAACAAAACACGCAAATGAAAAAAACCAAAACAAAACCCAAAACAAGCCAGCTTGATTTTATGGCATGGGGAAGTTTAATGGTGAGGCTCCAGAGCCTTACAAAAGGTCTGCTACAAAAGCCAAAGTTAGGGTGTGATTCATTGTAGAAACCTGCAGTTATTTATTGCAGGACTTAAGCTGTTCTTTAATTACATCTGCCCAGGCAGAAGATTTTTTTTTTAGATATAAACTGCATCTAAATGCTCCATAGGAAAGGAGAAAAATGAGTGAAAGCAATAATGGTGCAGGTAACAAAAATCACCTGAGCTTCCTTTAGAGTTTCTCAAATTTTATTTTCAGTGGACCAAAGTGCAGGAGTGGAAAATGGAGTGTGCTTTGTGCCTCATCCCAGGCTTGCTTGTTTAGCTTTTGCTAATTTTCCTTGCATCATTTGAAATCTCAGCCTGCTCTGGTTTCCTCTAGATAAGGAGCTGGATTTGGCTTGAGCCACACACTGATGTCCGTGTGGGTGAAAATGATGTTTTATTCAGGTGGGCTAAAAATACAGCTTTCCTTTACCTGTTTCCTTACCGTCTCATCTCTGTCCAAGACCAGGTGGGACTTGGTACAATGGTTTTGGCCTCATCTTGAAGCTAAAAGGGTAATACAAAGGAGCAACAGGAGGGCCTTGCTGCATCAGTAAATGGTGAGGTCTCTGTGCGTTTGTGTTTGCACATATTGTGTTGTGTTTTGAAGGGGACAGGAAGAAGAAACCAGTCTGTATTTGGGAACAGAGGCTGAATTTTGGGGAATTTGAATCTTCTCAGAACCTTCCTAAGTCCTGTGGGGAGCTATTTTCAGAGTTTGTCCACCATTGTTTGTGATCTGAAATGACTTCAGCAGCATACAAGCCTGATGAAAAGGCCCTTTGATCTGGCTAAATAAATAATAAAGAGGCCAGGAAAAGGGGAAGTAAAGGGTTTAGGGGGGGTAATGATTGTAGAAGCTCGTTGCAAATGTTTTTGAAAATTCAAAGGCCTCAAATCTCTGTGCACACAGGAAACAGATCCTTGATGGTTACGCTGCATCAGAAATACTCATAATATTACTTATAGTGAATGTGAGACGTAGCCCGCTTGCTGGTTAAGGGAGAGGTATTTGAAAACACGCCAACAGTCAGCTCCTCTAGACAGGGTGATTTTTGTCTGTATTGGATGGATCCTGGCTGCTTTGAAAGAACATGGCGGGGGGAAGGGGGGGGGGGAGGAGAAAGGTTCAGCTGGCAAGGGTTCCAGTAGGGGAAGCAACTGAAATTTGTCTTCAAAGCATTGGGAATCTAATGAGGTTACTTTTTAACCTAAATAGCTGCACGGAGGAGAGGTTTCCTTTGCAAGCAAATGCTGAAGCAGTAGAACAATTGCAAGACTAATCCATAAATTACAGAGCAGCGTAGCAAAGGAAGGGAGCGAGTCCTCTATTCCCCTCCCTCTCCCACACGCTTTAAGAGAAACTGTCATTTAGACAAGAAACCTTCTGTGTTACTAAAGGTGCAGCTGGGTAATGGTGTGAGGATTTTAAAGGCGTACGACTTTTGGGAGTGCGTTTGCCTCGCACCAGGCAGCGCTAACGAGTGTCTTTGCAGCCTCGCTGGAGTGATAAAGTATTTTCAGAGATTCCAGTTTTCCTGCGCTGCAGCTCTGTGTTTATCGGGATTAATCTGGATGGGTAAATGTGTGCATTTTTTGAACCGTGCGTCAAGGAAACAAAGCCCCTTCTCTCTGCTCGTGAAGCCACACCCTTTTCTGCGGGTTTTTCCCCTCATTGTTCGGGGGAATTTGAGGGTGACCTAACGATGCGGTTAAATAAAACTCGTTGAGCAAGATAAACATTGGGGAATTCACAGCATTCTCATGCTTCACCCTCCCCAGTCTGGGAAAGGAATGGGCTGTGTGGTAAGTTTAAACCAGTCTGCAGTTTGCCTCACCTGCTCTTGGGCGGTGTAAGTTTGGGAACACGTATATGTTCGTAATGATGTTGGTTTAATGTAAATACTGGGCATGCCGGAGGCATCTGTGCTGTTATTTGGAAATTTTAAAGAAAGTTCAGAAGAGGGCTGGCTGCATGCGAAGCTCCAAAATCCTATTCTCTCCCTAATATCTCAAGTGCGCTTTAGCATTGGTGATGAAGGCAAACCTTCAGGTCTAAGAGGAGAAGACGAGTGCCGTGGGCTCAGTGTCCTGTGGGGCTGCAAAGTCTTTTGGGGCAGAACAGCAAGAGACGGGTGAGAAAGGGCTCGTGTTGGTAGTTTTGGGTGCAGAGGAAGCTCGCTGTCTCTCTGATTCAAGCGCCATCCTCTGTTCGGAGCCCAAATGACTGAGCTCCTGCTGTGGTGATTAATCCCGTTGACTTCACAGAAACTTTTTGAGAAGGAGGGCTGCAGAATTTGTCCCATAATTAGTAAATCACTTCTGTGCACTGCGTTCCCCTGGGCAGCATCAAAGCGGGGGATAATCAGGTATGACTAGGAAGCAGAACAAAAATGCATCGGTTTGATTTCAGCCGTCTAATCAAGCGGAGTCTGCGCCCTCCTGCAGTCCGCGTTTCCCGGTTTGTGTGGGAGGGGTATGGAAGAGAGGGGAACTGTAGCTTCTTGAACATGAAACAGGCAGGAGAAGCTGGGAAGGCAGAAAAAATTTTAACGAGCCGGAGACCTTTCCTGATCTCTTCATTCTTCTGCCCTCCCCACTTTGTTGCTCTACCCGCAGATCTTCTGCGTGACTTGCTGTTTGCAATCCTGGCAGCCTCAGGACTCCTGATGGCTACATTTGCAGAGCTGCCCTTACTCCGTATCTCTGTCTTCATGACTTAAAAGCAAATGTGACCCTTGTAGTTGCAGAACCATAAATCCAGGTTTGTGCTTGGCCCGCGTGGTGTGCTTCTCCAATACGTGCCAGGGACTGTAAGGGAAGCAGAGATTCTTGCGTGATACAGTCTTCAAAATGAAGTGGCCCTTAAAGTTATGCTTTCAAACTTAAACACTTGTGGGAATTATTGCTCTGAGTCTTTTTCCTGCATTTGGAGTTTTCTGGTCTTTATGACACTGAGGCAAATGGAAGGAGATTGCGTAATTTTTTTTTTCCATGTGCTTTGAGAGTCTTTCTGCATTTTTGCATGAAGTGGTTAGTTCAGATCTAATTTTGATTACTACTGCAGGGTTACACGAGGACTGATTCTCTCATGGAGGGAAGTTACTACTACCATTCTATCAGCAATTCTGTTCAGTGACCCCCAGTAGTGAATTGTACCTTAAAATTTTGCAGTCTGGCTTAAAAATCTTGAAAAGTCCAGTTGTGTTCATTTACCTTTCTGAATTTCGCAGTCCAAAACTGGTTTACCAGAGAAATAAATTCTGCAGGTCTCATGTTAATCTGAGGGATCTCGGAGCCAGGTATTTTGAACCCACAAAATATATATATAAGTATTTTATAAGATAAAATTGAGAGTAGTGGGGGTGCTAAAAGATTCTTTGAACATGCATGTAAAAGTTTGCATACAGGATCTTAAAAGGCCTAGTTGTCACTGTGAGGTTACTAGGCTTTTTGGGATTTTTTTTTAAAGGTAGGATGTATTACCCCAGTTGCATTACCTGGTGTTGCTGGGAATATAAACGCCTTTGTGACATTTTGGAAGCTCTGATGCTGGCGGTAATGTAACAGAACTAGAGGCTCCCAGCTCTCATGTTTTAGCTTGAACCCACAAGATTGGTATGATTACAAGATTATGAGAGGCTTCAGCTGTGAGTGCCAAGATGCTGGAAATCTTGGAAATGTATCTTGTTTAGAAATACTCAGCCATGATTTCCTAGAGTTGTTCTTTACAATAGGTTTAAACAAAAAAATGTCATTACCGGGCATGTCAGTACAAAGACTGTCCCTTCAGAATTTAGCTGCTGCTGCTGTTTTTCTCTGACCATCTTTATGTTCCTTTCGTTAGTGCTCAGAAATGGCAAGATTCTGCCCATGCATCTCTGATGGCAGAATAACGAGATGCTTTTAGTCTAATAGCTCAAGTTGTTAACATTGGGATCTAAATGATCTAAATAGTCCTCATTAGGCTTATAATATTAACACACTGAGATCAGCGGAGTCAGTCTTTCTGAGTAACTGCTTCAGGTTGTTTTCAGACAAGAAGAGAGTGTTTTGTAGGTTCGAAATTGGAAAGGTGTTTTTTTCCATCCATGAGGCAGACTGGCAGCGTATCTCTTTTGATCTAACCTCTGTAGGTCATCATAGATTAAATGTCACAGCAAGGTTATTCCCTAATTGATTATAACATCAAAACAGAGGTGCGTGCCATTAGGTAAAGAATAAGCTCAAGGAGGTGAGTGATTTCTGAAGATGCAAAGTTTTAATTCTGCACATAACTGGGTGAGCTAAGAAAGGAGCTGGAACCCACCTGAGACAAACCAGATGACCTTGAGCATGGCATGGGATGGTTTTGCCTCATTCTTCATTATGAGAACTGCCAAATAAAGGTAATGAACTAAATGCAACGATAAGTAGAGCGGCCCTCCCGGGAGGGAAAGAACCAAATTGCTGCCACTAAACTGAACATTCCTGTTGAAATTAATTGCACATCTTTCTTCTGCATGACCCCTGAGATCCTCACGCTGCATATGATCATTTCTGGGAAATACAGCTCCTGAAATGATGTTGCTGGCAGGGACCACAGTCACCTGAGTGTGAGAAAGAGAGAAACAGTAACTAGAGCAGTAATTATTTGCTTTTTCCTAAGTGACAAAGGGTAGATTTGTTTCCGTGTTAAGGAATTTGAGCATCAGCCTTGGAGGTTTCTGTGCACCTTCTCTGCTGGAAAGCAGGGAAAATGAGATGTAAGATGCATGATATTGAAACAGCGAACCCTGTGCTGGGCTGAGAACGTACGAACTCCTACATGCGCTGCCAGACAGATGTGAGTAATGCAGACGTTTCCTCTTTGGACGGGTATGAAGAGTTGATGAGTTCTTTCTGCAGAGAACAGGAAGGATGATGCCGAGTGTTTGCACATCAGCCGAGAAGCCCGTTGTGTAACCCTTTAGTTCCCAGTTCAGCTTCACGCTCGCTGTTGTCAAATGAGATGCTGCTAACGCTCCTGGTGCGGTGGGAGAGCTCTGCTGCGGGCTGTCTTGTCCACCCAGTACCCCCACTGCACTCAGCAGAGCAAGCGCGTAGGGTCCTTCCTGTGAACGCGGGCAACCACAGGGGTATTCTGTAGCAGCTATGGCCAGGCGGAACAACAGTATGTCCTTTTCCAGCTGCAGGGTTGAACTACATCCCAAAGGGTGGGAAATTTTATCAGAGGAACCAGGAGTATTTCAGAAGACATTGAACTGCCAGACTGGGTCTGCACCGGGCTGAGGTCTGTGCTTAAGAAGAGACTGGCTGCAGCGCAGAGAGGGAGTGACTTCAACTGTTAGAATAAAGAACATCCAGAGAAGTTAAAGGTTGAATGTCTTTGGAGGAGGAAGCAAAACCTGCCTCCTGAGGTCATCCAAGCACGATAAATCCACACAATCTTCTACGAGAGATTTCTTACTTGGCTAACGTAGCAGAAGTTGAGCTGGGGATCTCCAGCGCCTGGGAAATGTGAGCTGGTGTAGCTCTGAGTTAGTTCAGTGATAGATTCAAGCATGTAATATATTGCTAGAGCTGTCTTTGATATGCTATAAAAGTTAGTGTTAGGAGTAGTAAACATACCTACTGCATAGGACTGAGGATGATTCTGAATCAAGAGGCTGCTTCTGACTCCTTTAACCGATCCTTTAACTGTCTCATTTGACCAGGCTGCAGCTTGTTGGTTGTTATTTCAGAATGCTTCAGTCGGTGGTGCTGACATAGAGCTAAGCATGGAGCTTAGCCAATCCCTTTAACTCTGTATCCTGAATTGCAGAATAAAATTCATTGTTTTCTCCATGAGAGATGGCATGTTTCAGGACAGAACGAGTGAGCCCATCCCTAATAGTCCTCAGTTTAGCCGTTTTATCCGCAAAGTGTGGAGAAAAGCTATAAAAATAATTTTGGTCAGTAGTTGTTGATGGAGTTTCTCTTAGTGTTTCTGTACAAAATAGACTCAAGAGGAAAAAGACCTTTATACACTTAGAATATATTTTCTGATAATGGTTTGATTTTGAAGCATTATACAAATGAGGAAAACCTCACATATGAGTCTTCTGTGTGGGAAGACCTGTGCTTAGGAACTACACTGGTCATCCTGTGCCTTGCACTGGGCTTGTGCACCATCTTCTGCATGACTGTGATGGAGCTTCTGCTCTCTGTTTTCCAGGCAGAACCCAGATGTGCAGCTGCAGTTACAACAGAGACCACCTCACCACCACAGCCCAACTTCTTCCTTGACATCCCTGGGATCTTTGACTTTGCTTCAGTCTCCGCCACCATCCAGGCTGTCCCCTTCCCAGCATCAGCAACCTCTGACGCCAAGCCAGGGAGATCCTGGCCTTCTGCCACGGACCCAGCAGCCATTCTTGTCGAACCAAGTCCATCAGGGAGATCTGTACCGACTATGCCAGCCCTTCCTAGGCCCGCAGCAGCAGCAAGGCGATTCCTATTCAGTAATGTCCCGGGCTCAGCAGATACCTTCCCCGTATCAGCAGATGCAAGTAGATCCTTTTGCCATAGTTTCCAGGGCCCAGCAGATGGTGGAAATCCTGTCAGAAGAGAACCGGTCTCTACGACAGGAGCTGGATGGGTGTTATGAGAAAGTAGCCCGGCTGCAGAAGGTGGGTGTTTTTGGATAGCAGGCACTCTCCTGTGTCTAGTGTCACCCTTAATTGAATCATCTAGTCTGCAGCTGTTGCACTCCTTGCTTAAGGGATTGATTATCTACTTTAGAGTCTTTTATATGCTGATTGATTAGTCTGTATCCTGTCCCTTTGGGCAACAGCTTGACTTTGTCAGAAGATAGAATCAAAGCCTTCAGTTTTATTCTAGCAGTTTATTGACCATGCTCAAAAGAGTATCCTCATCAGCTGTCTTGAAGAGGCTGACTGCTTGGCTTGCTTGGTTAAATTAAAGTTAGCGTTCTTATGTCCAGGACAGCAGCAGGCTTCATTTTCCCATGAGTCTAAAAGACTTTAGAGACTGCAGGAAGGGCCTTTTTGGAATGACATGAGATCATAATCACTCAAGAAGGCAACAGGGGACACTGCTACAAAACTGGTTGGCAGGACAGTGTGCAAGACAAGTACTGCTGCTATGGCTACATTAAAGACATTTGGACTGCACGACTGAAACTAACACTTCTTTTGTCAATCTCTCAATACCACACAACTGCCATGAAAACTTAATATCTTGTTTTGGATCGAGCTATTTGCCACCTTTGGCTTTATTTGAAACAAGTAATGTTAAGTGATGCTAAAATATTTTAAAAAAAATTTCCCAGTGAGACCCATCATTAGTGTGCATGTGTAGAGAGGTGTTTTCATTGCAGCCTCATAGAAATAACTTCTTGATGACCAGTGGTTTAAAGCTGGGCAGCAGGTCAGCTTTGCTTTTGCCTTGCAGCTGTGAAAAGGCTGATTCTACTTACAATTTAGGACTTTGTGGCCCTTGCTGTGCTCTTTGCACTGAGCAGTCTCCAGGGCCATAAAAATGTGTGGCTGCTTAAAACACTTGTTTGAGTTCAGGTGACCAGTGTGGCTTCCCACGCTCATTTGTTCCCTGTGTTACCTCTTTCCAGGGACATATGTTCGTTTTGTTGTAATTTTTTTCGGAAGGTTCCTGGCCAGGAAATGCTTTAGAGAAATGTTTGACGGCTTCCTGATAATGAAAGAAGGATAAAAATGCACTTCCCTCCACCCCCCTGTTGATCACTTGCTGTAGACAGTGCTGGTGGGGTTTGCTATTATGTGGAATGTTTGCTATTGTGTGGAATATTTGCTATTATGTGGAATAGCAAGGCAAACCATGCCTACTAAGGAGAGTTAGAAGGGGATCTCCTTCTCCTCTGGGTGATCAGAGAAGTTTTACACTGGAGGCTAGAAGGGAAGGATAAAGCATATTTTACTGCAAATGTTTCCCTCACCCCATTTAGTAAATTGAATATTTAAAAGCACAACTAAGTTGAAACGTGTAAACATAGGAGGTTTTAAACATCAGGAGGTTTTACTGTGAGTTTTGGTCCATAACAATTATGGATCTACAGAGTTGATCAGTAACGCAAGATCTGCCGCTAGCATTTTTTTTAGTATAGTTTTGTCTCCCTTTCTTGTTTTATTTTACTTATTCAACTTGATATTCCATTAGCTATTTATATAAATGCTTTTTGCCCAAACTAACAGTAGTGCGAAACTGCCCCAGTCTTAGAAAAAAATAGATGACATTTGCACTTCTTCAATTTGCTTTATCAATGCTCTGATCATCTCGGGGAAACAGAGGTAGAGTCTGGAAGGAGAGTCCAGATCTTCATTTCAGCCATTGGTATTATTTATACAGAAGGATCCATCACAGACCTGAGACTGTCGTTTTACTTAATATATGTGTAGGTTTCTTTCAGTATAGAAAACTTGAGAGTGATCTCCTTTCTGAGACTGAATGAAAAGAATTGTTAGTGATAAAGTAGTAAGTGCTTGTTTTCGCTCTCACTGCAGCTGGAAACAGAAATTCAGCAAGTTTCAGAGGCGTACAAAAACCTGGAGAAATCATCCTCTAAGCGAGATGCCCTGGAAAAGGCCATGAGAAACAAGCTGGAAGGAGAAATTCGTAGGCTTCATGATTTCAACAGGGATCTAAGAGGTGAATGAAGTAAAACTTCTATTCTTCAATGTTGTTTTTTTTATTGTTGTGCTTACTTGGCAGGACAGTGTTTTGCTGCAGAATTCACTGTGTCTGGTGACACAACTAGACTATGACAGGATGCTCAGGTATATTCAGTACTCTGAGATCTTAAGCGCTTGCTGGAAGTATGGAAAGGACAGGTTTAGGAGAGTGCTGTAGTCTCTCATTTCCAGCCTGTTTCTCATTGAGCAGAAACATGTGATAAGCCAAATACCATAAACCAGATGCAAGCCTGGAATTCTGTCTTGTCTTATATCCTAGACGCAATTTGTACAATTTGTTCAGTTTATACAAATGAAAAGACGTTTTGCTGACTGCCTAATCCCACACCAGGCATGTTCGCTTTACTTCCTGTCCAGTGACCCTTTTGCACTGACATACAAACTGCAGACTGTCTGTTCTTCCTGAAGGTCTTGTCATTCCTTATCAACGTAGGCATCTGGTTTTTTGGATCTCCCTTCCTTTTCCACAGTGAGATGTTATTAGTGTCTGGTTCTTGCTCAGCAGCTGAGGCAGTAGGATGGCTGGCAGTGGAGAGTGGTGTTGAATGGTATTTGACCTTAATGTGGGTCAAAGTTTAAGCGTTAGTTTGAAAGGTGAAAAACATCTGCAATTTGAGATGTTTAAAGGTGCACAATCAGGCTTTTAAATTATTTTTTATGTTTTTTTTTAAGTTATTTTTTAAGTTATTTTTTTAATGAAAGTCTTCTGATTGTCCTACATGTCATTTGCTCTCACTGCCCCCAGTCTCTTACTGTGTTCCCAGAAATTGTTTTGCATCTAAGAAGTAAGGCCGTACAGTGCCCAGTGCTATCGAGAAGGACAGTACACAAAAACCTGCATTAAATAATCTTATTCATAATAGAACACAGCATAAACATTTCATTCTTATTTTCATAGGCTGATACAAATTTCTAACAGCCTGCAGCAGCAGAACTGTTAAGCTGTGCTTAGGGTTTTACACTTTTCCCTAAAGTCAGGTAATTGGACAGCAGTGATTTAATCTTCTAACTGTTAAGATTAGTGGAGAATTATAAAGGAATCTTTTAATTGCATGGTGAAATTTATTTGGGTGGAAAAAATAAGGTGCCTTAACATTTGTAAAAATTGAAAAAATGAACTTCTTAGGTGTTATAATTGTTTAAAGTAATTTTATTGGAACTTTATTTAACCCATTTTGTCTCATTGAGAATATTTTCTTAAGGACATAATTAGAAACGTTTCAAAAGGGAGTGTCAGCTTCTGATAGGCTTTTTACTTTTGGCTGTGTAGAATTGGGAGATCTGTTCCCCTAGCTTGCATTAGAAATGTCCTGAGCAGATGTGACTTAATGCTTGAAAGATTTTAATTATTTAGTGTTCCTTTTCTTGAAAAATTTTGCAGAACGTATGGAGACAGCCAACAAGCAGCTTGCAGAGAAGGAATTTGAGGGGTCTGAAGACAATCGGAAAACCATTTCTCAGCTCTTTGCACAAAGTGAGTTGCGCAATCATTGTGGGTCAGTAGAAATGCTCCAGTTGTCCTGGGAAGGATAACAATGCAGCAGGTTAGCCTCGTTCAAATCTGCCGGTTTTCTACCAGGACAGGAATCGGGGCAGTGACAGCTCGAAACTGGCAGTGGAGAAAGGAGGAGGGATTCAAGAATTCCTTTTCTGTCAGTATGTAAAGTCCATCTGATGGCATTTATTAGAGATTTTGGAGCAAATGTAGTTTGACATTAAACTGTAAAATTAGTGTTTACCCCATAATGTACCGGATATTTTGTCCTCTGAAAGCTTTGGAATTAAACCTTTCCAGGCTGACAAGAGTCCTGGTGTGAGTTAAGGCCAGTGGAACTGGAACCTCGTAGGTCTCCTATCTCTTTCCTCTTTAATTTGTCACTGCCCTATCCAGTTCAGCAAAAATAAAGGGGATGAACACTGCCTGCAGTGTGCTGGGCTGGGTAAGGGTCATGAATGCAGTCCACAGCAGTGGATTTATCACAAGGCAAACCAAAATGACGGATGTGAAATGCTGCTTTTCCTTTGTACTGAAATGTCTTGAGGCCGACGGCAGCGAGCCAACTTCTCTGTCATCCCATAGTGTACTCCACCCTTCTGACAATGCTCACTTTTCACCAATTGTTATATAAAAAGGTAATGCAATAAAATTGCAAAATAGAGATTTTCTGTGGTGTAACACACACTGCTTCTACTCTGACAAATGCTGGTATCCCTCTCTTGTGTTGTCTTTAGCTTATTCCTTGTGGCTTACAGCGCAAGCAGATGGCTGTCAGGGTGTGAATCAAAAACTCCTGGTGGTAGTAGAAAGTCTGAGAGTTTAGTCTTGCGTTCAGACTGGCTGGGTGGACTTTGAAGTTCATAGGTTCACCCAGAAAGGTGGGAAGGTCAAAGCTGTGAGGCCTCACATTCAATTTCTCCTTTTGGATGAACATGGAAACCATAATGCTACATTTCATCGGTCCCAGCATTTCTAGGGGTGCTGTAGGCACTTGTCAAGTGAAGCAGTACTCGTTTGGGGAGAAGTCTGGAACAAAACCTCCAAAAGCCTCGCTGCAAGCACTTACAGATTAGCAAACAGACTGCTGGCACTGATTGATACCTGCTGGCATAATGCCACCCTGTCTCATCTCTGCCTGTTCTCTGCAACACATTTTAACGTGCTGACGCTGTCAGCAACTTATTTCCTGGGTGGAGGAGAAATACTGGGATGGGAGAGATGGGGAAAAGAATAGGCAGGTGGTGACATTAGCCTTTATCCTTGTGTCTTATGTCACAGACTAGCTCTGAGTTGCAGTCAGGGTTTGCTCTGCGGAGTTCTGGGTGCTGTTGGTGGACAGGTTTGTTTTGCAACCTGTGTGTGGGCTGCATTGATTCCCTAGCAGAAGGGAATCTTTAGCTACTCTGAGTTGCTAAAGCTTTGCTCCTGGCTCTCTGCTGGCAGAAGAAAGGGAATAATTGTGGTCCTATAAATATAGTTATGCACATGCTTGCACAAACGGGCCTGTGTACTACTCCATATGCAGTCTGTCCTAACACCCAGGATCTAGTTCCTGTTTTTCAAGCCTTCCACTCCTTGTCCTCATTCCTTTGTCGTGGGATGTTGGTTTCTGGAATGCAGTTTCTCTGGTGTCATCAGTGCTGGGTGTAGATCACTCCAGGGAGTATTCTGTGGTTATGTATCCAGCAAGTGTGCTAATGTTATCATTGTAGCTGGTTGGCTTGAGCTGGGAATGACAACATATACAGAGGACATCAGCTCTGTGTTGTGGCTTTGCTTTACACCCCTGTGTGATAATTTCTCCAGTCCCCAATTATTTTATCCTACTTATTTTTTTTATGAAGGCAGTTGCCCTGTTCCTGAAACAAACAGTGTAGCTGCTCCCCCTAGGTCCAGCTCTTTCTGGAGAGCAGCAGAAAAGGACTGGCTGCTGTGCTTGGGGTGGCTTTAAAGCATTAGATATGGACTCTCAGTGCTGGGGAAAAGGCTTTCTCGAACTGCAGATCTGCTTTGAGCAGTGACAGGACAGATATATGTGCCTCAGTCCTGGCACAGGGGGTCATTTATAAGGGCAGTAGAGGAAGACTGAGGAGTTCTCATTGCTCACTTGTTTTCTGACTCCTCTGATGGTACTGTCAGCAAAGTGGGACAACTGGGTGTTACTTTGAGAAGGAGGACAGCTGCCCCAGGCAGAAGAGCCTTCCTGTTTGTGGGGTCAGTGTGAAAAAAGGAGCACAAGTTTTTCAGGCACAGAAGTCTGCCATCTCCTCTCCCCAGCCCGGGATATTAAAATTACCCAGTTTGTTTTCCACTGCTGAAAGCTCAGAGGTAAAGAGGTGCCAAGTTTCACTAACCATCTGCATAATCAGGGCAAATTTCCTAACTGTACTGAGTGATGCACCTTCTATTCCTTCTCACTAGTGTTGTGGCACATTGTTACTTGAAGGTGCCACGCTTGTTTTTCAGGGTTACGAGTCCTCCTCATCCTTGAAAGCCATGTACTTCTTTTTTTTCTTCCCCCCTTAGCACTAGATTTGCATTCTCTCTCTTGTGAGAAGTTCCAGTACAATCTTTCCTTCACCTCTGGAGTGAAAGGCTCCTGAGAGCTGGGTAGAGATGAGTGCTGTCCATTGATAATTCTCACTTTGTTTTGATAGACAAAGAAACGCAGCGGGAAAAAGAGAAACTGGAAATAGAATTGGCTGCTGCACGTTCCACCAACGAGGACCAACGAAGACACATCGAGATCCGAGACCAGGCCTTGAACAATGCTCAGGCCAAGGTGGTGAAACTGGAGGAGGAGGTAAGGATGCTGGGAGCGAGAAATTAGGGTAGCTTGGGTTCCAGTAAGTGACTGTGGGAATGAGTCTGTCTTGTGCAAATTATAAGGAAATCTGCTTGCTTCAAAGCTGTTTATATCAGCTTAGCTTTGTGTTGGTTCGCTAAACCACTGAACTGCGCACAAATAAGCCACAAATCTGTATTTCCTTGAAAGTGCTTTTGTCTAAGTAGCCATGTCTCGTTTTCTTTTTGTTTCAACTGATAAAAGTGGGCTGGAACTGAAATCCCAGCCCTGGCAACCTCCTGAACTTGGCAGAAATTCAGATCTGGATGAACTTTTAACTAATATCAAATGAATGCAGCTTGTCCCCTTGCCAGGTGTTCCACTTACACCAGGTTATCATGGCGCACAGTGCAGATCGCCGTATGTGCCCAGCGTTTGTAATAAGCTGGGCATGACCTTGGTTGTTTTCTCTCCCTTTCCTCCCAAGAGGGGATAAAGCATTTGAGCTGCTTAACTGGGCAGCTTTCACAGCATTTTTTTTTTGTAGCCTTGTCCCTGCCACTCACTCATGGCTCTCACCTCGCTTCCCTTCTGCGTCATAGTGCCGTCCTCTTTCCTCCCGCCTACTCCTTTCCTCTCAAAGGCTTCATTTCCCACTCCCAGCCTCTGCTTCCTTTACTCCTACTCTTCCTCCATAGAGAGCCTCTGGAGGAAATCTCATGACCAAGCACATTTCCTCCACTGCAGATTTGTTCTCTTCTCCTTCAATTCTGCCGTATTCCTCCACACTAGCACTCACCATCACCCTCAGTTGAGTGCTGTGCCTATATCCACCTGCATCTTGCTGTCTTCAGAGACATTCCTCAAACCCTCCCCTTTTCTGCTTCTACTGCTCTCTCTGTTCAGGATCCCATTGTGCCAAGAGAGGAGGAATGACCAAATACAAAGTGAACATCCTCCTATCTTGTCTTGCCTACCTTCCTCCTCTCCCAGGTACAGATGTAGCTGCCTTCTAAATTTTAGCCTGCTCATCTCTAAGCTCTGTATTTGCCTCAGTAGCCCTTCCCCTGAACCTTCCTGTGTTTCTTTCCCTGATGTCCTTAATTTTTGCTCCTTGCACTACCCTTCTTTTAATTTCTTCAGCTTCATGGAAGCCCTCCCTCAGTCTCTCCCCTCCCGGATCTGCTCTGCTCATTCAGGATGTTGTTGCAGTGTCACCTGCCATCATACCTTATTAGCCTTTCTCCCCAGTGCTTCAGCTCACTGCCCTTTCCCCACATCAATTTCAGGCAGTTCCTCTTTGCTTTCCAGGCCCCTCACGGTTTACCTAACCATGTTTCTCTTCTCCCCTTGTTGTTGAGAGGATGTCTTCTACCTTTGTCCTTCTCAATTTCCAACCACCCCTTCTTCCCCACCCCAAACAAGCTCTTCTGTGCTTTCTTCCAGACTGTCCTCACCTTCACTGCAAACACAAGGCCACTTTGAAGCATCCCTTGCTGTGGTGCTCACGACGTGGTTGGCAGAGGGTAGGCCACAGTTCATGCTAACCCAAAGACTGTCCACTTGGCCTGCCCTCCATATGGGTTTCCTCCTGTTGTCTCCAGTCCCAGACTCAGGCTGTGAGCTTTGAGGGCAGGGAGCTTCCATTTGTACAGCACTTAGCATCCCCGGGCTGGCGTCCGTCACTGGGGAAGCAGGTCCTGTGCAATACAAATCATAATAACAGAAAAAGAAGAACAGAGTCAGATGAATGCGTAAATATCACTGGCCACATTCAGCCTTGTGCACAGTTGATGAGTCCATTGATTTCACTAAAACTGCAGCATCTCCTGGCAAGGCCGACTTGCACCTCTGTTGCTCAGGGGGACAGGGAGCTGTAGGTTATAGGGCAATTTAAACATGATGTGATTCTGTTTCCTTCTAAAACTATTCTCTTATTTACTCTGGTAATGTATGGGAGCTCTTTGGCTTCCATTCAGATTTCAGCACCTTATTACACTGCAAGTCTGATGAGTGACTTACTTTAAGTACACAGGACATCCTTGTGGCTTCCCTGGAACTATTCACGTGCTTGGAGTCAACGCGTAGAGGTGCCGCGATCAGCCGGGGCCAGCGCACACAGCACTCGGCTAGGTCGAACCTCTGTGTAGGCACTAATATCGGCTCCCTCACATTAAAGTTGAACCCTGTAAGGGTAATAATAATTGTATGTTTTCTTTTCAAAGACCTCTTTCATTTCACTAGAAGAATTGGGTTCAGTGTTGCTGCAAAGTATTTCTGCCTAGGTAGAATAGTGAAATAGGTGAGTAACTGTGGGCTAGATTGTGTGATAGCTTAAAAAACACACATATGGTGATATAGAGTGAAATGCCCTGCAGGAGGGCTTGTGGTCGTTTGCATCCAACCTTTGCTCGAATCCCAGGGTGCGCAGGAAGTGCCACCCTTCCTGTTGTAGATAAATATGGAAGTGTCTCAGTCAGGGAGCAGGAATTAACTCTGCTTTTTCCTAGAGGTGAGGGGGAATAAGGGGAAACAGAAGGGGTAAAGAGTCACTTTTGCAGGTTTCCCAAATCACTTTTTAATGAAATACTTAGGATTATAAAGCATTTGTTGCCTCATTAGTATTAAATTGTGGGAACTTCTCAAATCCCCGAGCTGTTTGGTAACTTTCCGAAAGACAGCCAAGCAAGCTGTTCAGTGCTCAGGGCACCGTTTAGAAGGGACTGTAAATGTCAGCCTGAGTTAGCGACATTCAGTGACCGAGACATACGAACAATTTGTCAATTATTTCTTTTATTCCTGCCATCTTAATCTGAGCTACTAGTCCCTGTAATTGTCAGGAATTTCCAAACTAGTCCTGCAGAAGAGGGTGGAGTTTCTTACGCTAAGGTTTGGCAGCCATTCTGGCTCAGGGCCTGAGGGGGGTGTGCATATTTCAGTTGTTGCATCCTGTAATGTACGTTTTCAGCTTTTTTTTTCCCCTTCCGTTTTGACTTCCTATTAAGCAGAGTTACCCTGCGTTATATGCACCAGAACCTTTATAAAAAGAATATTTCCGTTCTAATGAGAGCTATAAGCCATATATTGCTATAGCTGAATTTAAATGTTGCGTTGGAATGGAAACTTCCAGATTCTTTTTAAAATCCTTTGCCTGAATTGCCAGTTTAGACAAAACCACCCATCTGTAAAATGTAGATACTTGTCTACTCCCATGGAGCTTTGAAAGCTTTTATTGGATTTTATCATCCAAGTTAGAGGGAAGGAAGAGATAAAGGGACACTAAATGTGATGGAGAAAAGAATGATCTTGGAGATACCGAGGTATAGTGTGAAGTAGTTGGAAGCAACAGTAGACATTCGCAGAATACTTTCCCTGGTCTGTTAGCAGGGGTGAAATGACTCTTCGAATTTAGAACAAGCTGCCATTAAAGTTTTCGATAATGTGGAGTTTATTTCTGCAAAGTGCTAAAAAGGGTGAGTGATCATGAGTATTTAAAGCAAACTTAAATATGTCTACGAACAGGCTTGCTAAGTATGTATATGTTTTATATGTAATATTTAAACTTCACTACTTCTCTACTCTCCATAAAGATACCCAGTTTTTAGCCCCTATTTTCACTTCTCCATTTTCATTCTTCCCTTTAGTAGTCCCTTCCAGTTATGCATGTCGGTAGCTTATTACAGTTGTTTCTAGTGAAGTATTAGTCTTTGCTTTTTAAAATCAAAAATTCAGATTATTTTCATTACATGGAATAAATTTGAGAGAAATTGAATATATTTGAGGTAAAATGCATGTTGGCTTAAAGTCATATATGATGGTCAGAAAGAGTTAGCGATGGTAATATTTACAGCTAAAGCAATGAAAAATTCTGATTTTGGAGCATGGATTGCTGTGATACTCTCAATTTTGATGTAAACATTTGAATGGCTGCAGTGTGCAGCAGGTTTGTAGCTGGTAGATGGTCACAGATGACCTGTATGAGTGAGCTTTTAAAATAATCGCATTACCGTGATTTAACCCAACATCTGCTAGCATACACCTTGAGAGCCTTCAGCCAGCAGAGCAGATGGTTAAACTTTGCTCTGGGCCAGAGGCAGAGTTGCTGGGTTCACAGAAAGGACTATCGCGTGCAGCCTGAGACTCCGGGTAAAGGCTGGCTCACTGTGAGACCTCACCTGGCTTGTAATATTGCAGGAGGGAGTTTCATGCCAAATACTTTATCTAACCACAGCTGCTGGATGTAGACGGTATGATTGCTACTGTTTTTACACTTTTTTTTTTTTTTTTT
>VUYV01000039.1:1470977-1510664 GCA_008711295.1 Anarhynchus alexandrinus
TTTTTTTTTTTTTTTTTTAAAAAGGAATTTCCAGAAGTTTCATTGAACTTGGTCATTTCTGCTTACCCTGCTTAATTCGTACCATGGAAGACCACACTTCAGCTTTAAAAAAGCATGTGTTTTTTTTATAGTAGTGTAACTTGTGCTCCTTTGCTCCACCCCTTTACAAGCCACTGTTTTAATGAGTGCCTTAAGGAGACAGCTTTGAAAAACAGTGACTACCACTAAGAAGATATAAATATCTACTCTTTGCCGTCCTCATGCACACACCTTGCAATGGAAAGAGAAGCCAGACATCCTCTCTAATGGGTGCAAATTGGGGGCTGGGGGAAGGGAAGAAGTTTGAATGAAGTATCTTTTCTAAAAGTGGATTGTATTTAGAAGCTATAAGATCTTTCAGCTCTCAGAATTGAACATAAACCAGATATCAGAGCTAAGATGTTATATTCATTTCCCACTCAGCTATTGTGGAGAGAAATAGAAGACTATTTCTGATAACACTGAGGGTTCTGTCTGTGGGGAAATGTAGAAACATTCATTTTCAGATGACATCTATTGTACTTCATATGCTGCATCTGAGATACGTTCAGAACAGAGCTCTGGCTTATAGGGAAGAGACCCAAAGGAGAGTTGTGTGCTTGAAGGCTTGCCTGGTTTTTTCCAGTTACTTCTCTGGGTCTATAAAAAGATATTCCTAGTCTCCACAGCTTTGTCTCACTTAAATTCTTAGACTCTCAGGGCTACATAACTACTCCATTCAGGACAGAGTTGCTTTTAAAGGGGACACTTTTTGGATGGCTTATTGAGAAAACTCCCTCTCTTCCCTGTAACTAGTCTGTGTGTGTCTTTAATGATCTGCATTCCTGTAACAACGCAGCACCGGCTTTTTACTGCCGTGTCGCTACCTCTCCTATTCTGCCTGTTAGTAACTTTCCAGAGGTGGCTTTGAGAGTTATAACTTATTTTAACACAAACAAACGGAGAGACGACATTATGACATTCCCATGCAACAAACTCTATTCCCTAGCAAGAGGATAGTGTTACCAAATTGCTTCAGCATGAGTTCTTGCTGAGGCCAGTGGCGCCTTATTGGGCCTGAATTCAAACAAACGGAGGGTTCAAAGGCATCCTAGAGGAATATATTCCAACTGCAAGAGGGAGAGGTGGTTTAAACATGCTTGCTGTCTTTTTTTTTTTTTACTGCATTTCTGCCATAGCAGGCAAATTCTTGTGGGGAAACACATTTTCAGCTGCATCGGAATGGATTCAGCTTTAGGATAAACCCAGAATGTAATGAAAACACCCTGAATATATTAAACAGAGGGCTTTGAAGACATCAGAAATAGTGGGTGGGAGACAAGCAGATGCTGACGAGTGTTACCAATTTGCTGGAATAGGAGCTGTCCAAGATGAAGAGGGTGATGGCTGAGTTTCTCAAAATGCCCGGGAGAGTTTCTGATTCATCGCTAGCTGTGCAGGAAGTCTTCTCTTCTTCCCCAGAAAAACTCTTTGCTGAGTAACGCATCTGGAAGCGATGAGTCTCTTTACAGAAGAACCTTCCTTCCCCCTCACCTGCTATGTCCAGGGCTACGTTTGTCCTGCAGAGGCAGCTCCAGCCCAGAGGATGCTACAGCCTCTGCCTCCCTTGCTTCTAGCGACTGGGCAGGGAAAATTCCTCATTCCAGGGCGCCGGCTCCCTGCGCTGTGTGCATGAAACCTCCGTGCCCTCTTCAGCGCCTTTCTTCTGCGAGGACCTGGGGTCCCTGACAGAGGTTGCATGGTTTGTCGAAGCCGAAATCAAATGAAGGAACAGGATTTGTTTGGCTTTTAGACTCTTAATCCCTTTTCTGCTGGGCAGTTGTAGTCATAATCAAATGTCCCTATTTCTGACAGGAACGCTTTGTCCTTGGCCATTGCTCTTAGACCATACAGATGCTCTCTGTAGCAGAGAAGCCTGCAGGTTGCCTCCTGCCAGGCATTACGTTGTCTTAGGAAGTCTTTTCTCCTGCAAAAAGATTCTGAGGACTAGTTTCGGTTTTCTAGGTTTAGTGAATTTGTTTAATCATTTCATCCCTATATGTTTAGAGTGGTTGATTCATTTTCCATGGCTGGAAGCCCTGCAGTTTGGGGATATCAGCGTGCAGACATTTTCAGGCAGTAAATCTGACTAACTTGGAAACAGATTGCTCTTCAGGTCAGCCAGGCTCTTGTGAGCAATGAAGCCTCTGAATCCCAACCGTATCCTGCTTCTCCCAGCTGGCTCTCAACTGCAGACAGCAATCTTGACAAGGGATAGAGGAAATAAAATGGAGAGAAGTACTTGATTAGGAGGCCAGGGAATCTTTCGGAGGTATTCCCGGCATCAATTTGCTCTTTTGTGTATTAGATTTGTGCAGAGTCCCGAGCCAGTCCTTGCATTCTTTATTTTTCTTGCCCTCAGTCCTGTTGCAGAATTTACATAAACATCGTAGTGGATGCAAACTGGAGAGTGACTGCTCTTGCTTACAATGGTTTAATTAGAAAATCTTGTTGATAGAGTTAAAGCCTGACCTCTGATAGTTGGTGAGGACATTTTCTAAAGCAGTCAGGGATTGACCTGGAGAAGATAGGCACATGATTAAAGTTGTGCCATGTGCTGTAGGAAACGCTGGGAAGGGATACAGTCGTGCTGAAGTGCTCTGCTGTGCTTCCAGACGTGCACTGAGAGGTTATTTGAGATCTTACCGTCTTAAAGAGGTGTCATAATAAAGATATTATTATGAGTAAAATGCTCTGCATTTTCAGAGCAGCCTTCAAGGCAAAACAGTTACAATACGTTATGTGAGCATGAGCTTGCTTCTTAGTTAAATGCAGTGCCATCAAAAGGAAAATTACTATCTTGTCAAATTTATTTAAAATGATGTACCGAAGGGCGTGACTGCATCTGTGTAAAGCTTCAGGAATGAACTCTTATCTAGAGCACGTGTTCACTGCACGGCCTGTTGCAGAGGAGAGAATTCCAGCGTCCTTTGATGCCATCTCCCCCGTGGTAGATGTTACTGTGGCCCTTGGCACTGAGCAGCCAGTTTTGGTTCTTTGCTGGAAGAGGGAGGGTGGGGAATCCATGGCAAATGACCAAGAGCAAGCCTCAGCATGCTGCCTTTTTTTCTTCCTCCCATCTCACTTATGTCTGCAGCACCCTGGCAATACTCGGGAACCTGTTTCCAATTCCTGTCTTAGAAAAACACGATCGTACTCTCAATTTATGGTAATGAAATCCCTCTGTGCTTGGAAGAATTATTCCTGATCCTCTTTACATTGCAAGGATGGATCAAGTCAGAAAGATTTTTTAAAAAAATAAAATAAAAATTAGAATCCTGGTTCACAGAAAGGTAAATTGCTCCTCACAAATACTCGCAGTAGCAGAGATGGAGATGAATGACACTGCCGGAATATGCAGTGAGCTGACTGAGTGCTGCGAGTGCATGAAATGAAACAGTCTCATATATAAAGGATAGTTGTGCCAAAAGACACGTTAGGAAAGCTGAGTTGTCTGGAGCGCATACATGCCTTTAAAGCTTACTGAACATCTGTGTTCCAAAAAACTGAAAATGATTTGAGGGATTCCTGAATTAATTCTGGTTTTAAGCCATTAAAAAAAATACACACGCAAACCCTGAATTTTCTAACATTCCTAATTCTTCCTGATGCTGGAAGATGAAGTATATTTTGTGAAGGGGGGGAAAAAAAAAATTGTCTTTATGAAAAGCCACTGAACAAGCCGCGCCTGTACTTTTAGGTCTGGTGCATGAGTTAGGCATGTGCAGGCAGTGCTGGTAAGTTGGGCAACACCTTGTGTTGCAACGTTTCACCTGCAGGTTCGGCTGATGGGAGCACTTTCAAAGTGAACGTTTCAGTGGAATTTGTGTGTCCTAATTCTTTTTTTGGCTGGGCTCTTGGTATTCTTTGAACGCAGGCCAAAGTGTTAATCCGCACATACGCATACTCAGGTTTATTAATTATGAAACTGGTAAAATGTTGTCGGTGGCTACTTTTGCAAGGAGAATTTTACCTGTGTGTTAAAAAACTTTTCAGAAATGTAAATGCTTTGTGGTAAGTAATAAGAGACCAAATGTCCGTCCTTCCTTCCTTAATTTTTATACAGAAGAGTGAGGGAGGAGAGCTGATTTTCAAGAGATTATTATTTGTCTTGATGCATGATATTTTGCTGGTAGCAAGTTTATTCATAGAATCGTTATGGCTGGAAAAGACCTTTAAGATCATCTAACTTATCTAACTCTACCAGGCCCACTTCTAAACCATGTCCCTGAGCACTATATCTAGGTGGCTTTTAAACACACCCAAGGATGGCGATTCAACCGCTTCCCCGGGCAGCCGGTTCCAGTCTTTGATAACCCTTTCAGTGTAGAAGTTTTTCCTAATGTCTAACCTAAACCTCTCCTGGCACAACTTGATGCCGTTTCCTCTTGTCCTGTTAGGTTGTTCCTTACTCTTGCCCCGGTCAGTGAGCTCTTACGCAAAGCCAAGACACTGGGTGCTCTCCATTTCTAGGTTCTGCTGCTGACTCATAGTTTATCATTTTTGGCTAGTTACATAACTACAGTGAGCTGCTGTTAATCTATGTGTAAAACTAGTGCATTAATCTACGCTTTATTGGAGTCTGAGAAAGCTTAAATCAGTGTTATTAAGCACTATAATCTGGAATAAAAAGATCTATTAAGTGTAACGTTTTTATTGATTTTCTGCAGAGCAGCAGTGGAATATTAAGTTGTATTAAAATGTTCTTGTCCCTCCCATTCCAAACAAGCTTGAAATCTTGAGCAATCGAAGAATAAAAATACCTTTCTACTGTACATGCACTGGTGGGAAGGCCTTTGGCGGGATTACTCACTATTTATTGTAACTTTTATTATAAAATACTTGTTTGGGGAAAATCCTCTAGGGCAGCAACATTCACGCTGTGAGATTAGATGCCTGCTGACTGTATGAAGAGAAGAAAAGGATACCGGGTCTGGGATTAATAGTGTTTGGAGATTTTTCTCTCTGCTATTCACATTGCAATCTCTGGATTGCCTCAAGGAATAGGAGTGTGAAAAGGGAAAATTTTGAAGAAACACACGATAAGACCTTTTTGGAAGGAAGGTGCGATATAAGAACAGTTCATGTTGTACAGATCAAAGCCCACCAAGCCAAGTGTCCCGTCTCCGCTGAAACTTATAGCACAGTCCTAGGGCACACTGTCAGAATGGGGCCAACAAACAGCGATACTTTCCCAGAATATTTTCCGCTTCCAAGAAGGACTTCCTGAGCCAAAAGTGGCGTCTTTTGTCTTTGCTATCCCTCAGTGGACTTTCCTTCCATGAAGCTGTAGAGTAGCTCTTTGAACTCGCACAAGAGAGTCTGTGTTTTGCATTGTGGTGCTTCTCTAGACTTTGGCTCTGACTGTTGGGAAAAGTTGCCTCCTTCCTGCTATTTTTGTATTTCAGGGTTTATGACAATCATAGCTAAAATACCAATGCCCCGGATTTGCCGCAGAAGGCCACTTAATTGTCATTGTTACTCTTTTCCTTAATGGGAAATTATGTCCGTAGATGCGCGGTATTCTATATATTAGAATCGAGCTGGGCCCTGGGTGTGTTTTATTCCTTTTTTTAATTCCTATTTTAGTTTGGTTTTATTCTCCCTGAACTGTGGATTAACCTTGCTAAGACGGTTACTGGGGGTCTCAGCCTGGTAGTTGTCATTGCTTATCGTGAGGCAGCGTGGCAGCGGGGTTTGCAGGATGAACCATGGAGGAGGAGGGAACGGCAGGGGCAAGGGACGGAGCGGGACCTTTCACGTCACACCGGGCCCAGATGACCGGGATGAATGTCCAGACTGCTAGAATAAACCTGGCTGCGGTGCGGAGAGAGCACAGGCCATGTCACGTGTATGCTTTGATCCTATTTATTATTTTATTGTTACGGGACTGGAATAGGATCCTGCAGTTTTTCGTTCGATTTCTGCTTAATCTCACAAAAACACTGCCAGCAATTTTCAGTATTGCACTGAAAAGTGTTCCCAATTTGTGGACCAGCTCTAATCCCCCTCTTTGCTATAGTTACCTTGGTAACATGTCGAGTCACTTAAACTCTCTCTGTTATGAACCCAGGTGCCCTTTCGAGCCCATCGCTGCTCTCAGTCGTTTGCAACAGATAATTACCTCAGTTTCCCCATCATTACGATGGGGTCGCTGAGGACAAGGAGAACAAATATACCGAGCAGGAAAGCAGAGATGAGAAAGACCTGTAACACCCTGAGTGTCGAGGCCAGAGCAGGAGTCGGAGGCACTGACAGCAGTCATCTGGACATGTTCTTCCCCATGGTGTTTCCGTGCTCTCCAGTGTGTATGAAGCCAGAAGTTCACTCACTTGTTTTCATTATTTAACTTATGTTGCATTTTCTTCCTTTGTTTCAGCTCAAAAAGAAGCAGGTCTATGTTGAGAAGGTGGAGAAGATGCAGCAGGCTTTGGTGCAGCTGCAGGCAGCGTGTGAGAAGCGGGAACAGCTGGAACACAGGCTGCGGACCCGCCTGGAGAGAGAACTGGAATCTCTCCGGATGCAGCAGGTACCCGCTGTTTCCCTGTGCCGTACGAGGTTTCTTGTAGGATTGTACACTATACCCTACACAGCACGTAAAAGAAGGGCAGTGGTTTTTTCCATCTTGTAAATTACCGAATTTTTCTTTTGGTGGCTAGAATCATGGATTTGCTGGCCATTGTATTGTTTTTACTTGATTTAATTCTTCCATTCCAACCAGAAAATTTAGATAAGAGCAATAGGGGATCCATCACGTGACAAGATTCAGACGTAGCCACACAGCTAGATGGTGTTTTGTTTTTAAGTAACCTGGTCATATTTACTTTTATATTATTTTAAGAATATCATTCACAGTTTGAGATTTTATATAAAATTCATTAACAACTGGCCTGAAAAGAGGCCCTTCAAAAAACTTTTGCATTTAAGAATAAAACAAAACCAAACCAGCAAAACCAATTCTATAAATGCAGTTGATGGAAATGAATGCGAACTTCACGTAGAGAATGTTCTTACAATTGTAACACGCATCTTTTCCAGTGAAAAGAATGAATGAGAATTAGATTGTGCAGTGGTGTTATGAATTGGATGTGCAGTTTTAGTTTTATTTCAGCCGATGTCAAACAGAGGTGAACTGTCAGGTTTGTAGATTTTCCTGGAAATAGGATGCAGGTCTGTGTTCTAAATCACATTTAGTTTCAGGTTATGTTTATCCCCTAACTTCCACCTCTGCATAGGAACGGATACTTATATCTTACTTGTATTTTTGTATTGGTTTTAGTAGGAGTTACAGTAATTTGATAAACTTTTCTGTGTTACCTTTGGAAGATTAGGTGTTCTGAACTCCAGAATTTTTGACATTGAGTCTGAGTCAGCACAAAAAAAATAGCTGTCTTGTCATGGTTAAGAATTCTGAGCTGAACATAAAAGAGCTTGTCTGCCCAATTTCTTTCCTTTTAAACTATTTTTTTTAATTTTTAAGTTAAATATCCTGCCAATCCCAGATAAGACTTCCATATAAAACTGTGCATTTTATCTGTTGAACTATTAGCTCAGCAAATCTCCACTCTTTCTTGTTTTGAAAGTGAACACTGCCTGTCCTCCAAATCTTGCTTTAGAACGGAATTATTTTTGATCCCCAGCTACTTAATTGATAGGTATACACCGATTATATTGATTTAATAAACAAATCCTTTAAACATATTTTGAATGTATTTTTTTAAAGGTGTGATAACTCTTGTATACTAGTTAGTGTTTTGCTGGAACAGTGTTGGAAGTTAAGTCTGTGATTATGCCCATTATGGATGGACTGTAGGCATCAGACCTGAATAGCCTGATCCAGCTCTCAGACGCGCATGTGGGGCTTTGCCCATGGAAAACGGCCTTAGGAGGAGTATTTTCCATCTCAGATATTTGCTTATTAGTATTGACCGGCTCTGGAATGGCACCAGGAAGCACTCTAGCACGGGTTCTGTGAGTTAAGCTTTCTTGGGAGCAGTGCTGGGTGTTTTATGACTTTTGAGCTTCAACACTTGGAAAAGAGAAGGAGCTTTTCTTGCATTATATGAGCTTGTTTCCTGGTTTTGACAGAGTGAGGCTGAAGTGCCCCTGCAGATGTTTCAGATTAAGCTCTTAAGGAGATCATTTCCATCACCTAGTCTGCCCAACATGGCATATGCCACTGCCTTTCACCCTGCGGGGTTCTTGTGTCCAACCAGTGCTGCTCTGGACCAGCCTCTGTCTTTCAGATAAAAAGCAAAGAAACCAACCCTGAGTCTTACAGATGCATCCTGAGACTTTTTTTTCTTTTGGCAATCAGCGTCAGGGTACGTCTCAGGCTGCCAACGTCTCGGAGTACAATGCCACGGCGCTTATGGAACTCCTGCGCGAGAAGGAAGAAAGGATTCTTGCTCTGGAAGCTGACATGACCAAGTGGGAACAGAAGTACCTGGAGGAGAGTGTGATGCGACAGTTTGCTTTGGATGCAGCTGCAACTGTGGCTGCTCAGAGGTAAATGAGACTTTTCATAGTACAGGGATTATTTTCTTTTTCCAGTTGAATGTCATATTTCCCACCAAGGAATGTTGTCATACCACCCTCCCATGATACCTCTCCTTGCGGTCTGAACGGCTTCTCAGACTTCTGCATGCAAGTGGAGCTTGGCAGCTTTTCCTGGGAGCTGTGCAATTGCCAACAATTAGAAACTTTTTTCCAGGGGAAGATTCCCCCGCATGCAGGGGCCATTTTCGAGACTGGAATTGTTCTGAGCCCCGTTCCTAGAAACTGTTGATTCAAAACTAGATGTATGAGGAGTGATTTGTTTTTTTATTTTTTTAAACAGGGATCAGTACTTGCTGAAGTCATGTGAGATGGGCTAAGCTTGGTGATTCACATCACTCACCCTGAATGGCTTCCTTGTTATCCAGAATGTTTTTGAAAATTATTTTGTGGTATTGTCCTCAACACTGTTACTAACCAGACTTATCTACTAGGAAATTCTGCTCAAAACATTCTGCTGTGTATGGAGAGGAGTGCTTGTGGGGGTGGGAAGGGAAGGGTGTCTGAAATTTGGTAACAAGCTCACATTCCAAGACAATTGTACAGAAATACTTATTATGGCTGCAAATAGGCCCAAGTGCTTCAGCTAGTTGGTAAACAAAAGCTGTTATTGGGGTGCAACACTTTAGCGTTAGGTATTGCTTACATATAATTTCATTGCTCACTAGTTTCTGGTTCTTGATGGCAGATTTTATTTTAGATTGTTTCATGAACCAGATTCAAATAGGGCTGTTATCGCAGCTGGCTTCCTAGCTTGTAAGATCATACTAGAATTACAGGGGGAAAGTTGCAGATCTGCTGTGTTAGCGTTTAAAGACTTATCTTATCTTGCTCCAGAGGCAGGCTGTTATTTTAGGGTATTGATGCTTCTTGTGCGCTGTTTTCCACCTCCCCGGAGATTCTCTAAAGGCTCTTGCTACTGCTTGTCCTTAGAGGCCATGTTATATTTTCAGCATGTGCTGATAAGTAGGGGTCTGGTCTATTGTTTATCATGGAATGGGAGGGGATGTGTTAGGCCTGTTCAGGTTTTGTTAAATGAACAAGAATGCCTTCCAGTCAGGAAAGAGCCAACCTCTGTTTTTCCATTTCCTTCTACCTGCTTCTACCCTAAAAGAGAGTATTCCATTAGTGTGAATACTCCTGCAAGTTTACATGCAGTTGGCACCTATGCTGTCTTCTTCAAAAACAGGGGCTGCGAGGGATTCCGCTAATTTTAGTGACCACCTCATCTACACTGTGCACAGATTTCTTTCCTTTTTCTTTGGTAGTGGAAAATAGCATCCCTTAGGAAGTTGAGGTTGCAGGAAGGATGCTTTACAGCACAGGCAGGAATCTGGGTCAGGTTAGGTTTCTTTGATGAATGACCTTCTTATGCCCTTCAAGTTGGTGCTTTGCTGTTCCTGATCTAAACTTTTGCAGAGTTAAAGCTACATTTACCTGAAAATTCATAGACCTGCTGGGTCTGAGAGAACAGATTTCTTATTACAAGGAATTGGAGCTCTTGGTAACTCCAAATTTTTTGGTGTGTTTGGTTTTTTTTTTCTAATTATGTTAGTGCAGAGCTATGTCAGTAACATGGAGTCATACGGTGATACAGAGCGTAGCACAGTGACTTTGTTCTGACTGAACAGCAATGAGTAGAATGAAATATGATGTTTTGGTTAGTGGAGTGAACAACTATCACAGTGTTAACATCAAGCACTAGGTGGAATCAGTTTAAAACTGTTTCCAGCCCACTCCGAAGTTTTTTCGACCAAGCTGCTTAGGATTCCTTAAGAAACTTCCATGCCTAGTTCCTTTTGATACTCGGATTCCCTGTATGATGCTGTTGGAAGGGGAAGGGAAAAAGCTTTATATCTGAAGCAAAGTTTGCGCTGCTTCGATTGAAGAAAAGTGCCTGGTGTTCTATATCATCCTTCCCCCTCCCCACGTCCTTGGATTTGCCTCATCGATCAGTTTACAATAGTGCAGTGAATCAGTTAAGTTATAGACTGGCCCAGGATGGATGATAGATTGACTATTGGTGTAATGACCTGCACATTTTTGTAATCCATCTTTCATTAGGACTGGGAGTTGGGTTTTTGGAAGACACTGAGCCAGCCTAAACTCAAAAAAAAAGTGGATATTCTTGTTTGTTACTTTTGAGCAATAATTTTGCGCTGCTAGGAGGAAAGCAGCAAACTTAGCTGGTCCTTCATCTGCTCTACTGCTTGTTCTCAGGGACACAACAGTGATCAGCCACTCGCCTAACCCTAGCTATGACACCTCGCTGGAAGCTCGCATTCAGAAGGAGGAGGAAGAGATCCTGCTTGCCAACAGGAGGTGTCTCGACATGGAGGGAAGGTAAAATGCAATTTGGTCCTATCTGGCTTCTCTAGGACACAGACTTTAAATTAATTGTCTGGGTAGATGCCTCAGAACCAGAAATTCTTGTGTCTTCACCAATAGCGACGATGTAGGATGCCAGACGCTCATTTGGCCAAGGAAGTATCTACATAGCAATCCAAAACCTGTCTTGATACTGAGGGCGAATGCAAAAAAGTCGTCTTAGATTTTTTTGCACCAAGCTTGTTCCTCTTCTGTCTTCAGGGCATCTTCATCAGACCCCAGGCTCCAGCCACCTCTTAACAGTCTTACAGAACAGTTTTGCCTGGGGTTAGGTCCAGCGCAGGCTCCCCAAAGTGTGTTAATCCTCTTCTTTCTGTTGGTCTCATGTCCTGTCCATAACTCTCAGCTTTGTCTCAAAGCCCCTTCCATGGCTGTTTAGAGTAGCTTCCAGTAGCCAAAGGTGGGTGCGTATCTCAGTGCTGCATTCTCATGCATGTGTACAGTAAGCCTCATGCATCATCTGCTCTGGTGGGCTAGTGAGCAGCCGGTCTTCAGGGCAGTAAGCTCACTGGCGTCCTCTCTGTGCCTCCCCACATGCCTAAGGGAGTCCTAGTCGCAGCCATGGGGGTACTGAGGCCTCAATCCAAGGAGACAGGAGTACAAGTACATTCTTCTTCTTTGTGCTTCTCAAAAAGGATCAAGACTCTGCACGCTCAGATCATAGAGAAGGATGCCATGATCAAAGTCCTCCAGCAGCGGTCCCGGAAGGAGCCTGGTAAGACGGACCAGCTCTCCTCGATGAGACCCGCCAAGTCGCTGATGTCGATATCAAACGCTGGCTCGGGCTTGCTGTCCCACTCGTCGACACTGAGCAGCACTCCCATCCTGGAGGAGAAGAGGGAGGACAAGAGCTGGAAAGGCAGCCTAGGTAACTTTTAAATAACAATGACAGTTCAGGTACGCGAGTCGCTGCTTAGAGGGGAGGCAGGAGCAGCAGAAGGAAGGTGGTGTGTGGGACAGACGGATCAGCTGGCCCAGCGTGCAGTAAAGCTGACTGCAAGCACGATGGGGCACATTTGGAACTACTGCTTGTTTTAATCACTTTTGGGAAATAGTGACTTCTGATGTCCCAGGCTCTGTCATTAAAATGTGTGAGCCTTTATTCCTAATTTGGTACCTGACTTTAGGGATATCTGAGATTTAGTTTTTAGAGTTCCCAGGCGCTTGCTTTCAGCAGAGTTGTTACAGCTGTCTGAAGGTGTAAAGTCTCAAATAGGAGCAGAGGTACTTGTCAGGATCGAGATCCTGTAGTGGTGTGCCTGCACTAGCATGACTTTTGTCTGGAATGGCTCAACACCACTGTTCAGAGAAAATGAGTTGTAACAGAGCAAATCTTAGATGGTTGGTTTGTTTTTTTTTTTCTGGGGGTAGTTAGGCCCGAAGGCCCTCCCTGTGAGACTAAAAGACCCTAAAATGTAAATGAGAATCTGTTGCAGCTGATTTCAGAGCGTGCAGATTTACCCTGCCATAGATGGGCCACTGCTTAGAGACAGTGAAGTAGGGTGTTAGTGCCCACTTGTGTACCTTTGCGTGCAGCAACATGAGGGTACTGCTGTTCTTCAGGTACTTCAGCACCCAGTGATGAAAGGTGCTCTGGAAAGGTAGATTAGTGCTGTCTGCTGAAGCATGGAGCGCTTTCCAGATCCTGGAGCAAGTACCACAGCGGAGTGCAGAACTGATACCAATTAGTTTTCTGGGATTGTGACATTCCCTTCCCTTTTTCCATAAAGGTGTTCTGCTGGGAACAGAATATCGCTCCGAATCCATTCCCTCCACCCCCTCTCCTGTCCTTCCTTCCACACCGTTGCTGTCAGCCCACTCGAAAACAGGCAGCAGAGACTGCAGCACCCAGACTGACCGGGGGAAAGAGCAGAGCAAAGCTGCGCCTTCCACTGCAGCTCCCGCACCAGGACGACTCCCCAGTACCAGCCTGGCCTACAGCGCAGACAAAACAGGTAACAAACCTCCGCTGCTCTCCCAGAGGGACCCCTGCCACTGACTCGCCATCAGTTCTGCTCTGTGGGACAGGCCCTGCCGTCCCTTTTTCCACTCAGGAATACTGGAGTTAGTTTTTGTGATGACAGATGGGTTTCAGGGGTGAGCTTGGTAAAGTTCTGAGGGGTCTCAAATGCTCTGAAGGGAAAAAAGCCTTAAGAGTGGTAGTATAAACATGGACACACTGGGTAGAGAGGTTCAACAAGGTTTAAGAACTGCGGCGGGTATATGCAAAATCCAGGATAGACCCAGAGTCAGTGTCTGCTCTGAATTGTGAGTAGCATGTGGGGTTTAAACAGCGTGTGAAAATGGGCAGTAGAAACCGGCCATTGCATTTTAGTAGGTGGACTCAGATAAGGGGGAGGGAGAAGAAGGAAAGGTAGCTATCGTGATAAAGCTGTCTCGTTACTGTACCAGTCCCAGTATTGTCCCAGTCGCAGGGCCGACTTGAGCATTGGCACAAGTAGATCCAGTTGACGGTGATTGTCACAGAAGCTGAATTTGCTTCCCACAGAGCTCCGAGCTGGCAAGAGCTGCTCATTTTCCAGACCGCTCTGCCANTGTAGAAACCGGCCGTTGCATTTTAGTAGGTATTCAAAGCCAAGTGGACTCAGATAAGGGGGAGGGAGAAGAAGGAAAGGTAGCTATCGTGATAAAGCTGTCTCGTTACTGTACCAGTCCCAGTATTGTCCCAGTCGCAGGGCCGACTTGAGCATTGGCACAAGTAGATCCAGTTGACGGTGACTGTCACAGAAGCTGAATTTGCTTCCCACAGAGCTCCGAGCTGGCAAGAGCTGCTCATTTTCCAGACCGCTCTGCCAAATCAATGCAGATTACACAACCTTGCCTCTTCTACTTACAGACACATTACAATTATGTTGTTCTTTATGGAAGAGTGAATTTGGCTGGTCTGCTGTGCATCTTGCCCGTGCTATGCTATTTAATGGGCATCGTGGGAGACAGGGGAACAGGTTTCGTGGTGAAAGTCTACGCTGACTACATTGGTTTAAATGCAGTCACTCCAGTTTTATATGCCATTGTGTATCAGTGGGAGATACCCGAAGGGAATTTGATAAAATATCTTTATTTGTCTGGCTACATACCTGCAAAATTGAATTTTTTAAAATGAAATAAGGAGTTGTTAGCTGTCTCTTGGCCATTGACAGAAGATGACTTTTAAAATGTTCATGTCATTTTTCTAACCTCATTGAAGTTACAGCTTTGATTGTCTGTCTCTTGTTTTTCCTCATCACGTAGATGGGCCACTCTTCCACTCCAGCACTCTTGAAAGAAAAGCCCCTGTTCAGACCGTGGGGCAGGACCTCCCAGATGGAGAGATGGTAGAATACCTCATCTGAAAGGCTGTACCAGGACCTGAGCTGGGATACAGTAGCAAGAAATTTTTAAAAGACATTTTTATTGGGAAAAAATTGTAGTACCTGAGTAATAAAAGAACACTCAGCTGTTTGCTCTTGTATATTATGTCTCAAAAGTATGGACAGGTTAATTTATAATTTGTTCTAAATTATAAAAACCCGTAACGCTTGTTCTTTGAAAGTTTCCCCCTTTGTTTTTTAAGTACTGGATCTGGTAACATCTGGAGAAAAAACCCAAGAACTTGGGTGCACTACATCTGGTATTTCATTTCAGTATTTTTAAAGTCTCTTAAACAGAAGTACCTACTCTCACAGCTGCTGGTTAAATGTCTGGCTTGAATGCAGTCAGATGGGCATAATGGCCTTATTAGGATCAGCACCGGGGACTTAGTTGTGAGCATCGCTTAATGGTTTCAGAATACAGGTGTTCTGAGAAGCTTTTATAACTTTGAGCTGTGATCAAGGGAGATTTCTCTTTACACTTTCTCTTTACACTCAATGTAGGAACTCAAAATAGGTATTTCACATTCGTAGGCTGGAAAGATTGCCATTTTCAGTGTGGTAACATTTTATTTTTTTTTATTTCCCAAATTGTGTTATTTCTTTATTTAAAAAAATGACTCCGGTGATTAATGTCGCATTTCATGTTTTTAGTTTCATTGAAAGATTTGCCACACTTTTATACTTAAGTACTTTTTCAATAATTTATACAGTGGATAGTAAATAATATATTGCATTCATGTTTTACGTAAATTAAAAAAGGAGAGTTTACAGACTCAGTCCTGATCTGTTAGATCAGATTTCTGCCGTTGTAATTCCATTGGCTTTAGTGGAACTACTCCAAAGTTACCATAGTGCAAGTGGCAAGCCCTGTTGCTTTTCAGTGTTAGCAACTTAATCTACATCTGTGGAGATCTTTCGCCGTAGCAGATTTTTCTATATTTCAAATGCTCGCCTACTTTGTGTGTCCCTCCTTCTTGGAGATACTAGATTCTTTTTCGTATAGCAAAGCCTCAGAGGTAGAGCTTTAAAGAGGAGCTCCGTGTAAAGTTTCTGATGGCAAATTCTCTCTTTCCAAAATATTCTTTTTTCTTCATCTAACTGGAGAGAGCAGCTTAAAGGAAGTCCCAGAGGCATTACAGAAGTAAGTTACACAGTTAAGTCATCAGGTTCACTTTCAGATTTTTGGGAACTAGCACAGATGCAGCAATGCTTTGGTTGCAGATGCTATAGGGAGATATTAAGACCAACAGAAGTAAACGAGTATTTTTTGTTACTGTTTTTGCATTTTATTAAAACACTTCAATATTAATATCTGTTAAAAACTACTTTTTTTTTTACTTGAATGTTAAAATACTTAATTAGCCAGTGGTCACACGTTGGGAACCTGGCTAGTCTCAGCTTTCCGTGCAGTGTCAGAGTAGCCAGATTTTCATTTCAGATCATTTCACCCCATAAATAAGGTAAATTAGCAATTAGTCATTGAACAGTTAGTGCATGTCATCAGTTCCTACTTAGTTGACACTACTGATATGGTGTCCAACTGAAATGGCCTTACCAGATCAACAGATACAACATGAATTTCACAAGGGAGGGTTGGGAGGTGAAAGGAGGTGCCTTCTTGTCTGCTGCACGGGTGACTTAGTGGTGCCTAACAATCAGCCATGAGTTGGATTCTGTTTGTCTTCTAGTGATCATCACTTAAAAACCAAGGAAAACACTTCCCATCGTTTCTAGCAGATTTGCTGCTTGTTAGTGTTCTCAAGGCTATATTCCTAGACCCACAGAAGTTACAGATGGCAAAATGCATTTGGTAAGATATGAACTAAATCTAACTAGCCTGGCTTTACTGGTGGCTGCTCTAATGGGCAGCACAAACTCTCTTCCATCACCACTGCTTAAGGCACTTCAGAGCTGCACTTTAAGGCTTTGACTGTCTCTGCTGTGTGGGACAGCGTCTTTCTGGACAGTGCGGTGGACCTTCCCTGAATGTATTCTAATAATCTGTCTGAATTAGTTCTCCACCCTTTTCTAGACAAACTGTTCACAGCCTCTTCATTCTCAACCTGGAGAATGTCTTACATTTATTTCTCTTGGCTTAATTCCATCCCCTTATATGAAGTAATGCCCACTCTGGATGATTTCTCTTCCTCCTCTACAGTTGTTGAAAATGCAGGAGAGGCTTTTCTCATTAGCTGAAGGTGTCCATCTTTCTGCCATTTCAGCATAATTTTCTATAGGATATTTTGTGATTTGAGCTTAGAATGAACAGTAAGGGAGATCAAATGCTATTGAGTGTCTGTGTGAGAGAGGGGGAGAGATGCTTTTTTGTTCTTTTAAAGTCAGGAAAAATTATATTCTGTCTTTACAAGTACTTCTCAGCAGTAGGAAAGAACTGTAGGGCTCTAGATAAACAGTTCCAACTCTCTCAATTCACATTAATTCTAAGACATCTAGGAAAATTTGGATCCTTTGCAGATAAAATCTGTTTTAGAAAACTGATTTTCCCCAATTGATATTGGCTGTTCAGCTGGACTAGGTAAAAAGAATTTGTTTATCCTCCTTGCAGCTCATTGTTTTCAAACTGAATGCCTCTCTAATCTATTTTTACAAAGAAAAAAGGACATAATAGTTTTCTGTGAATAAAATACAGGTTATGGACAGCAACTGTCTCCTCCAAAAATGGAAGCCAGGCGGTCTCTGACAGTCCAGGGCATCGGGATTGCAGGAGCCTTAGCAGTTCTATGCCCACGGGAGTAAATTTGGAAGAAGATGGTGCAGTTTCACATTGTTTGGGTCAGGTTCTTTGCCCTATTTTGTAGTTTTGTTTTCTTCCGAAAGCAAAACCCCAAAACTTTTGCCGTGGAAGTTTGAGGTCATCTTCCCGTGCCGACAAACTAGGAGCCATCAGGAATGTATTCTTTTCCTCGAGCTTCCTCAGAGCCATCCTGATGTGAATGTAAAAGAGCTGCTTGCTTTGAGGAAGATGTGTACTATAGTCTTCAGTCTCTCTGTACAGATTTTTATTTTGTTTTTAAACAGAAACTGCTTTAAGGAGACAAACTGCACACCTAGTTCCTTTTCCTTCTGTAGAGCTTATTTCTAGTAGAAAGTGATTTTTAACACAATGATTGCAATGACCTTCTTTGCAAACCAAAATTTTAGACTAAGAGTTTTTCTTAAACTCGGGTATTAGAAGCAGAAGTGTAGCTTTTATAAAGAAAGCCACATATTCTTCTTTGTAGAGCAAAACAAGGAAATCGAGTTTAGTTATTTTTCCTCTTTCCTTTCACTGCTTACAGAATGGCCAAACTCACAAGTCCTTCCCTTGGGCAGTTCCTTTGGGATTTGATGGCTCAGAGAACTGCCTGAGATCTGGAGGCTTTTGTTCCCATCTGGCCCGATGTCATTCTTGACTTCAAATAGCTCCTACCTGGCAGCTCTCCTGGGGCCTGGAGCAGCAGTTTTCTGTCTGAGGGCTCACGGGGGTCTGTGAGTTGCTCCTCAAGAGTCTGCAAAGGGTGGCTGAGGTCAGCAGGTAGTGCCCGGGGGCTGAAGTCCTTTCTGTGTGGTCTCTGCCTCTGTTGTCAGGTTTGTAGAGTGAGAGGCTGAAAACTGGCGTCAGCTTCGCTTCGTTTTTGAGGCTGCCTGAGCGAGGGGACTTACCGAGTTTGAGGCCAGAACCGTTTCCAAGGACCCCTCCTGCTCCAGGAGCCCAAACCGACGACCAGCGGTGCGCGAGACGTGTAACAACCCCATCCCGTGAGCCGTGACACCCGCACAGTGAATCCCCACAACCGTGGCCAGACCGTGTCCTTTTTCCATTGCTTATAACGTGGTGGCAACATAAAACGCGGGGCAGTCGGGACATGCAAATGACAAGGTAATTTGGCTTTCTCTTCCTCTCCACGAGGGCTGGCGCAGGTTAGCCCGGGATTCACTGTGCCTCTTCACGTCGCGGNCTCTTTTTTAAAAGCTAGCATTTTTATGTCTAGAAAGTAAAAAGACATTGTAAAATGTAATTGTACTGTATTTATGAAGAAAATACATTTCTTTTCAAAAAGATCTTATTCTAAGTTGGTTTTAGAGTCTGACTTCCAACAACACCATCTCTTAGGCTTTCAGGAGCGTTGAAACCCCTCTGTTTTGCACTGTGCGGTGCAGCTCTACCGTGAGGGCTGTACTAAACTCATTGAGATTTAAGAAAAAGGCAGCTATGTGCTCTCCTAACGCGAGCAGAACTCACTTGGCTCCGAGTTCTGAAGTATCTGAACACTTGCTTTCCTTCAGCTTGGGCTCTGCTCAGGATCAGAAGCGGAGACGCTGGAATAACCGGAGAGCGGTCTGGAGCGATGCAGCTCCCAAGCGCTGCCTCCGGCCGGAGCTGGGACAGAGCTGCCCTTCGGCTTTGGCGGTGGAGCGGGGTTCGTCCCTGAGAGGCGTCGCTCAGGACTCCTGTCCTGTCATTTAGGTCTCTTCCATTTGTAGCGGAGGACCTTTAGGGGACAAATGGCTTCAACCCGGTTTCCCTTTCAGCAGTGTTGTGGTCTAAAAGGCGAGAGACAAGTGACCGGTTAGCTATGTCTCTTTAGGATCCAAAATATCAAAGCATAAATCAAAATACTAAAAGTTTGCCATTTCACAAACTTAGATAGTGTGTCAAGAGAATGATCTTTTCTATATAAATCTATATTGAAGTGAATCATGTGGATTATTTTTCCCTCTTTATTTAAACTGTCAAGTTTATTTTGTAATTTGCGACTGAGCTGTTTTGTAATTCAGCTGTTGAAACAGGCTTAAAGTCTTTGAAGATTACGGCAGCTTTAATTCTAGGAAAGAAAACAAAAAAGTAAGTGTAAATATGCACTAAGAGATCTTGTAAATGTATATCGTTATGTTTGTAGTTAGCTATAAAAATATTTTGTGTGTTTTTAAAGAATGGATCCCATGTTTTCAGGTTTTTTCCCACTGATTTGCTTGTTTTGCAGTAAATTTTCTTAGTATGAAAACCTTATCGATTATAAACCCAAACCAGTCTTCACCTTATCTAGTCCTCGCTGCTGCTTGGCCTCCGTCTTTCAGTTTTCAACTCCTAACTGGAGATTTTGCAGCATAAAATCATTGTCATTCCACTCGCTTCCCTTAAGCATCACTTACTTTTTCCTCGGACCGGTCTTGCAGCTGCGCACGGCTCCGCACGCTTTCGCACCTCTTTAATAACGAGATTAACAAGATTTGCTACCGTCACTTGGAGCTGCGGTGACAGTGCCCGTCACTCTCCTTTGACAGCCGGACCGGTTTGCAGACGTCTGAGGGTAACAGCAGGTGAGTCACCCGCAGTCCTGTGAGTACTTTCTCCATCACGCTCCACCAGACCAATGTGTGTTTTGTTCGTATATTTTTGGTGCATTTCGTTGCCTCCGATTTATTTCTCCTCTCTCGTCACGCCGTCAGAGGGAAGGAGTGGGGATTACTGGGAAGCTGCTGGAAAGGGGTCAGCCTTGATACGCGTCTTCACTGTTGACTTTTGAATTTGATCTTAACGTAGTTGTTGCCTCCCCTGGTTGCTGGTGCTGTAATAAATACCAGCTTGACAAAGCCGGGGGCCGGTGGTCAGTTCAGCACATACATCCCCTACGCTTTCAGGCCTTTTGATGTTGTTTCTATAAATCTCTCTGGCATGCCAGAGTAGAAACAAGAAGACCAAAAAAAAAAACCACCCCAGCCAGACAAAAAAAAAAACCCCAAACCCAGCTACAGAAGCTCGCTAATAGCTGGCTTATTTAACAAAACAACTGTGGCCCATCCGTGAACGGGTGTGAGGGGAGCGTTGGACATTTCGCAACGCTCCTGCTGGCATGAGGGCCGGTCGGCGCCGCTGGAGCAAAGCACCCGCTGAAGACAGCCTGTGAGGATCCGACCGTGACTCCGTGGGGAGCAGCGAGAAGCCGTGCAGGGATAATTTGGGTTTTCACATCCTCTTAGCTTTCCTGGAAGCGTGTGGACCAGCCCACTTGGACACAACCATCCCCCAGAGGCTGTCCCTTCCAGGGGGCTGGACGCAGCACCAGCCCCGGCTCTGCTGGATGCATCTGTTGGACACGTGCATGGTAAAGACATCGCCTTCAAGCCCACCTCCTGCTGCTCGGCCTGCCAAGATGTGAGGCTTGAAAGGGGAGAAAAAGATGAAAAGGTTGATTGTTTTGGTTTTTGGGGTGGGTTTTTTTTTTGTTCCTCTCTCAATTGGCTCAGCCTTTCAATGCAAGAGCCCCTTTGCTCGGAAACCTTGCTGGGTACCGCTTGGGTACCGCTCAGCTGTGTCCCCGACAGCACCGCTGCGCCCGGGGGGGCCGGAAGGGAGGGAGAAGGTAACGCAGCGCAGCGTGAATGCGGCACGGTCCCAAGTGTTGCGCTACGGGATGCATTGGGTTGGTTATGGTAAAGCATCGCCTATCGTGGCTTTTAAATAGCTATGAAGAAAAGCAAAATTCCATAATAACGCAGGACCTTTCTGGAGACAGCTCTCTGCCTCCCCTTCCCCAAGACAAACGAAAATTGAGCGTTTTTGATATTCTAGAACATTTCTCTGAATTTTGTAAGAAAGAGTAATATAAAATGGCAGCAACAGACTGTCCCCGTAAAGGTGCCTTTAAAGTGGTATTTACATACAGTGACATGTTTGAGTGAGATAATCTTCACTTTGTATTTTGGAGATAAACTTTAGAGGAGAATTTTCATTGATCCCTTGCCAAGAGGAGTATTAACCTTTTAAATATAAGGCCTTTTTATATATATATACACACACACAAATAAATACATACAGTATATGAAAGCTGGTAATTTTGAGAACCTCATTGTACAAGATGAAATTTCCTTTTCATCCCTAGTCATTTTTTAAATACAAATGGTCAATTTTGGAACTTCAGTGTTTCTCTACCCTTCTGTTTTCTGTTGCTGCTTTTAGAACTAAAAAAAAAAAAAAAAAAGATAAGAAAGAAAATCTCCCATCTGGAGCATTTCAGTTCTTTATTTCAGTATTTTGGGGGTGGTTTTTTGTTTGGGTGTTCTTTTTCCCTCACTGATGGGCCGAAGCATGAGAGGACAGGACAGGGCTTTGCCTCCTGCCGAAGGGGGACTTGGGGACAGGGCTATTGTGGCTGTTCATGCGCTGAACACAACCTGGGCTTCGTCCTTTCTGAGCTGCAGTGCTCTGAACAAGGCGCTGAGCAGCACGCAGCCTCTTTCCTCATTAGGTTTCAGAGTTAACAGGGCTCACCTCGGCTGCTTTTTGTCTCTGCTTCGGGCCTCGTGCAGCATCACCGCAAGCCCTCAGGGCGGGCTGGGGCTGGACTGATTCCGTTTGTTTCTCATTTTGAAAGGCATCACACTCGGATCACGAGAGCTAACATCAATTTTTATTAAATTACCATTTTGGGAGGTTGGCAGGAGGAAGCCACGCTCTGGGGCTGAGTCAGAGCCCTGCGCGCCGGCAGTGATGCTACACAGCAGCAACCCCAAAGGCACCCAGCCCTTTCTTCACCTCCAAACACCGCGGGCTTCTTTATTTCCTTTATTTGAACGGGTTTGGGTTTTCTGTGACCACCCCACAGGGGAGAGGCTGTTCCCAGTTTGGGGGGAGGAACACTTCTGCCTGTGTCCCTGCTTGTGAAAGCTCCCTGCCTGACTCCTGGCAGCTCCTGGGCTTCGGTTCTGGTCACTGCCCGGCTGTCCCAGCCCCCAGCGCTGTCTGCGGCAGAAGGAAGAAGAAACCATGAGCATTTTCTTCCTGGAGCCAACCAGCCTCCAAGGGGCAACCTCCAGCGAGGGCTGTGCGACCGCTGCGTCTGGCGTCCTGCGTGGCCGGGGAACGTGTCCCTTCAGCCCGTCCTGCTCTGGGAAAGCCTATGGAAACGTGGTAGGTCAGTTGATGGGTTTTTTCCAGATAAACTTTCCTCTTCATTCAACTCATTCCCATCCCTTGGCCTTCCCCACACAAAGCTGAGAGCAGTCTGGACCCCCTTATCGTCCTCAAGAGCTTTCCTAGAGGGAAATATTTACCCTTTCGATTCAGCTCTGTGATTAAACCCCGAGTCGATGGAGAGACCCCGGTGCTGAGCAAGCGCGAGGGAGCTGGTGTTCGAGCATCTCTGCTGCTTTCCAACCTGCAGCGACGCATTCAGGGGCCGGTGGAAGCTGCCGGGTCTCCTCCGGGGGCTTAATCAGGCGGTGAAACGATGACTTCCCATCAGCAGTCATTTACAGAGCGCAGGGTTACGGTTTGCACAGGCTTTGGGGTTTTAAGTGCTGAAGAGTTCCAGGAATGTCACTTCTTGGGGGAGGAAAAAAGCAGTTTCTACCCCGCCGCACATCCCGTCTCCCCGTGCCGGGACAGCCGAGGGGGCACCAGAGGCTTAGAAAAAGAGAAAACAGAAGGATTGGGAATTGCTTAATTAGAAACAGTTTTCTCCTTTAATGTTCTGCAATTACTTTGAGGTCAGTAGAATTATTAGTATTATTAATCACTGAATTTCCAGAGAACTAAAGTTAATAGTACCATAATTGGGGCATACTGTACAGCAGTAATTGCTAAGTGCCAGCAGGCAGCTAATTAAGTCTTCCAGCCCTTCTCTCTAGGCAGATCTTCTAAGTCTGCATCACGGATAACTCGGCTGCAGAGGGTTAAAAGTTGGGGTAAGCGCACCTTTTTGGAGAGGCTGAGGCTTTCAAGGGCTCTGCCCACATTTCCAACCCCGACATCAAAGGCATCTCGCCTTTGAGTGGCTTCGGCGCGCGTCCCAAGGTGGGCGAGGAAAGGTGCCTTCTGCCTGAGGTCCTCCAGCTGGAGCTGGATCATCACAAGGTGGTGATGATTCGGTCCTGCCCAGGCCAGGAGAAAGCTTCTCCGTCTGGGTTTGGTGCTTAATGAGGTTGTTACCGCTCTGTCTGCGGGGAGTGAAAGGGGATTTAGATAGTAACGTACTGCCGCGCTCTAGCGAGGAAGGTAAAACGCACCTTTCAGCAATAAGGAGTGAAGCGTGGGGGGTTGCAGGGTGCCGCAGGAAGGGATTTCCCAGTCCTTCATTTGAAGAGGGAGTTCCTTCTGGGTTTGATAGCCCTCGGCAAGTCTCGGAGCGGTAGAGAAGAGCCTCAGCCTCTTGTGAACATACCGTATCGCCACCCACCGCAGGTGCTGCAGCCCACCGTGGCCCTGGGGTGGAGGATCCCTTGGGGTGCTTCAGAGCCGAAAGAAAAGACAAAGAAGAGTAGAAGAGAACAGGTATGTTCACCAGTCCTGCTCGCTGACTGGCAGCCCGGCGAGCTCAGGGTTAAGATGAAGGGTGACCACTCGGAGCCGGGGGTGTATGGGACAGACACGGGATTGGGAAGACACACCACCGTTTCAACATCCTCCAGAGCAGCTTGTCCAACTCTGGTCTACTCAATCACACAGGAGACACCCTCTCCTCCCCTCCCACAGCCTGCTTTGCCGGACCCCAGACACTTTGACCCTTTGCACTTTGCCTGTCCCTGAGCCCCCACCCCTCCTGCTGTGTCCCCAAGCCCCAGGCTGGCTCCTGGGTTACAAACCTGTGGTGCCACCTTCTTGCCTTTCAGACAGGTCCATCCCCTCTCAGGTGGACTCCTGTCCCCGTTGAACCCCGGCAGCTTTCACCCTGCCCTGGGCTCTCCCCGGGTGCCGCGGGCTCTCACCGGCCATGGTGAGCAGCATCTGCCTTCGCTCCACGGTAGAAACTTCCACATGTTGATGCCAGAGCGTTTCCAGCAGTTTGAGAGCACGTGAAGGTGTTTGCACCCTAACTCCAGAAGGAAATAATAATTGCAACGTAATTGCGTTAGCGCCAACTGCAAATTACCCATGAGCGGAAAATGAGGGGGTTAAAGCTGACCGAGTAAACAACACAGATGAAAGATGCGACAGCCGTCACGGCCACGCGTTACGGATAAAACTCAGGTTTAACCTGGAGAGTCACAATGGTTTTGGGCCGCTCGTGCGGGCGCAATGGGCAGCGTCTGCTCTCCCCCACATCCAGCCCTGAATGAACGCTGCTGAGCGACACCCCACAGTTACAAACCTGAAATCCAAATTCAGCCCATCCTGCAGCCTGTTCGGATAACGAAACCTCAATTCTTGATGTATTTCAAATGCCCGCTGCGGCGAGGACGAGCAGCTGTGCTGTGTTGTGCCACCTCCACTCGTGTGCAGCGGTTTGGTGGTTTTGCCCTCAAATTCTGGTGCCGACTCTTCGAAAAAGGCACCCCAGGCCTGGACGGGGAAAAAAAAGCGCTTTATGGAGAGGGCTGAGCAAACCAGGCTCGAACCGACCGCGTTCCACACGCGCAGGGAAAGGCTTCAACGCCGACGGGTGTATTTATAATATACGCTGGGGGTTCAGGGCGCTGCGGCCGCCCGCTGCCCGGGCCAGGCGTCGCCCGCAAGGTGATGCTCTGCCGCACTCCTCACTGCAATGGGATGAAGCGCAGCTCAGCCCGTTGCCCCCGTCGCCCTGCAGGTATGGCGGTGGGCATGAGCCAGCTTCTGGGCATCGGACCAGCGAAAAGGCACGTTTTCCAGTGTCCAGTCCATCAGGGAGACCGGACCGAGCTGGGACATGTCACCCTGAGGATCCCCCTGGGCCACGGTGACCATGCTGGGGGCACCGCTGGAGACGGCCCTCTGCGCCTGCTGGGCCTTTTCCTCTGTTTTGGGTTTGGGGTTTTTTTTTTTAATGCAAAGGAAAGGAGGAATGAAACCATATGTTTGGGGAGGTCGGGGGTGGATTCCAGGAAAGTTGTGTTCTGGGTTAACGTTAAACATTTCACTGGCGCTGTGTCCCCGTGTGTGTGCGTTGTTGGTCTTCGTTTGGAGCGGGCCATCATAGCTATTCCACAGCGCTGAACATAAATAAACCCCCAGCAAAGTGTTTGAGCAGCTTTTGTGGCTAAATCCATCCTTCCGTCTTTTTTTTTCCCCTTTGCACAGGGGCCGTTGGGGAAAGAAAGCGATGTTTATCTTTGAGGCGCAGAGCTGTGCTGAAATCCTCTCTGGTTTTTTTTAATTACAGTGGGTTTTAAGCCCGATCCCAAACTTCGCTGGACAGCTTAAGTTCCTCTTGTAAAATTTCCTAAAGCCTCTGAGGCGGGAGCGCTCCAGGAGCGGAGATTTCCCTGGAAAGGTGCCGTGTCTTGGCAGGACTGCGGCTCCGCGTTGGTGTGTTTGAACCATTCCGGGCAGGAGGGGAGAGCGGCACAGCCCCGAGGAGGGGGGGGAAACCTGCCCAGGGCATTTTGCAGGAAAAAATCCCTTCTTGGTCCCGATTTTCACAGAAAAACATAATTTAGAAGGAAGTCTCCAGCCTGGTGAGAGATGATATAAAAAGCAGCTGTGCTCCCCCAACACGGGGTTTCTGGCTAATTCAGAGCATCGTTACCGGGGACTGTCTCATCTCCTGTTATTACTTATCTCGCACTTAGGTATTCCTCTGGCCTCACGTCATTGTCATTTCTGCTCCTCCTCTGAACCTCCCCCTTTCCTCCAGCTTTGCTGTACTTCTAAAATATGCCAAGATTTCCAGTTTTTCAGGTTTCTGTTTTGGGTTTCTTCTGCAAACTCCTCTCCTGCTGCCTGTTCTCTCCCCGCGCCTCTGCTTCACCCACCCTGGGACGGGTCCCCGCGTCCCCCCGGACAGAGACTGCCGTGACACTGACCTCATCTTGACTTGCAGCTATTTGTGCTTCAGAGAGCTGCGCTGCTCCGAGGCAGAGCGCCCGCTGGAGCCGGCGTTTGGGGTTTTGGAAAGCAGCATCAATTCCAAGGAGGTTCAAGCAAAACACCAAAGTTAAGCAGCAGCTTTTGGGCATTTCCACCTGCAGCTCAGCACAACCTATGGCAAGAAGCATAAAGGAACCACCTGATGGCTTTGCTAGACAGCGGTGCTTTAAAAAAAATAAGTATTTCATGCTTCATAAACATGCTGAATGAGAGGCACCTCTCATTTATCACCTAAATAGCGCTATGAGTGTCCGCTCCGTGCTGCGGGCTGGGTTCTGGCGCCGGTGATGGACAGTGCTCTCAGCAGAAGCGATAAACAGATCGATAAGAAAATGCAGCCCGGGGGGCTGGAGGTGCGACAAGGCAGCCGTGGTTTCAAAACCTTGCTGGGACCCTTATTAAATTCATTTGTGCTGCTGAAAACAATTGGTGCCTTGTTGGGTTACACGTAGCTGTAAAATATTGGTCTGAAGGGGGCATGAAAGGTGTCGCTGCCCCAGGAGAGCGGGCTGGGGCTCGGTCAGAAAAACAGGCAGCGGAGAAATCGAAAACGCGATTAACTTCTTAAAAAAAAAAAAAAAGAAATCAAAACAACTCCCCACCCCTCTCTCACTGAGCACATCAAAACCTGAGAACGGGAGGCGAGATGGGCTGCGGGAGGATGGATGCAGGTTTGCCCCGGTGTCGCAAAAGAAACTTTACAAGTGATGCAAAACACTAAAACTACGCATTTTTGGCAGTTGCATCTTTATAACCTAATCTTTTTTTTGGACCACCTTTGCGCTTTGCCATCGCTTGAAGCAGAGCCCACAAGCACCCCCCGGGCAGAGAAGTTAAGCTCCACCGGCTGCCCACGGCTCGGGAACAAGCGCAGAAGCATCGCTGCTGCAGGGCACAGGGGCTGCGACAAACCCGGCTTTGTCTCTTCTCCCTGCGGCCCTTTGGGGCCCCTCCCAGGAGAATGGGATGAATCCAGCCGGAATCGGTCCCTTCTTTCCCCGTAGGACCTGGCACAGCCTGAAGTCAGCGCCTTCGCTGCCGCCGCAGCCTCCTCGCCCCGTCCCAGCCGCCGCGGTGCTCGGGGCCGGAGCGCACTGGCCGCGGTGGGTTTCATGGGCCACCACGGCCACCTCCAACCTTGGGGGAAAGCCACCCCGTGTCACCCTGGCCGGGTGCTGCCGGGCTCGGGCTGTCTTTGTGGGGTTGAAGCCACTCATTTCTCAAAAGCCTCTAGATGGCAATCGCTTGCAGCGCTGCCGAGGCGCCTCTTGCCGGGCTGCCAAGAAGGAGCTCGCTGGGAAAACCGTGGCTTGTGGAGCCACCGGCTTTATTGCCAGCCACCCTTGCTGTTGCGTCCTGCCTGGGAAGAAATAAGGCTTTGAGCCCGACGGTATCTCTCCGCACCCTTTTCGTGTTGCTCCCTGCTAGTTGGCCGTGCAGGGGAGAGGGTACGGCACCTCCCCGCTGCCGCGGCACCTCTCCAGGGGTACCCGGTGCTGTGCTTCGGGACCACAGAGCAGGAGGACACGCTGGCCAGCACGTCTCAGGCTTGCCATCAGCCCCAACACCAGCGGCTGTGTCCTGCAGGGGCCACGCATACCTGGAGAAAAATAATAATTAAATCACCCATTTTACTCTCAGCTGGCCAGAAGAGGCTTTTCCCATCACATCTGAACTTAAAAGTGTCTTTTTAAGGGCAGAGTGACCGGCCAGGCAAGGAAGGCCTACAGGCTGTCTCGCCGCAGTGGGTGCCAGGGTGGGCTGAGCTTCGGGCACCCCGGATTTGGCCACCCCCAGCCTGGAGCCACTGGCCGGGTGCCCCGTGCGCGGTGGAGGTGGGCAGGGGCCAGCTGGGTCCTGCTGCGGGTGGGTGAGACTGGAGCAGCTTCAAGCCAGGAAAGAGCAAATACCAGGCTCCCTCAGGGCTGGGCAGAGCATTCATCACGGCCCAACATCGGCAGGAGCAGCGACACAACCAGAGCGGTGCCACGCGCGGCCGTCCTGGGCAGTCCCCGGCGATGGACACAGTAAATCGCATTTGCTGTGTTAAGAAAAGAGAGCACTTCCAGCTCAGGGGACTGCTCACAGCAGCTGCCAGGCAGATAACATGGCAAATATTGCCAGTTTTCTCCGATAAAATATAATCACAGGTTTTTTCAGCCTCAGTGGTGGGAGGTGGGGAAAAGTCACCTTCCAGCTTTGTTTCTGCCTGCTCACACGCACACAGGCACTTTTGCTCTCTAATTTCCATCACTGCTTTCTGCAGGTTACTGAGCTGCTGCAGGAGCCAGCAGCAAGTTTTCACGTGAAGACCTCCAATTTGCTGTAGCTGCTGCATCCTACCTCCAGCCAAGGACGAGGCTCGGCTGGTCCCGCAGCCCCGGCTCATCCCGCTGCCTTCCGTTTCCCAGGTAACAACTTTTCTGCAAATACAGGTTCAGATTTTTCAAGGAAAGTGCCTGGGTTCTTTCCGCCCCGTAGATGCATCCACTCTTTCCCCCCCCCAAGAACTGTTTGCAGGTGAAGGTCTACCACCCGTGAGTCAGGGTGGGAGGCAGCGAGAGCCCCAGCAGCGCAGCCCAGTGCGCCCGCCCAGCACGGCTGGGCACGATCACCAATTAACCCCCCAAAAAAGGGGCTGCTTTGTCACCCCAGGTCAGCGACAGGATGACCTGTTGGCATGCTGGGCACCAAAGAGCTGTCTCAGCATCTTTGGAGGATGAGTTTTCCCTGGTGAAACACTTGCCCAGGGCTGGAAGTTCGTTAGGCACCAAGGATGAAGGAGGGCAGAAGGGAGCAAATAGAAAAGTATGAACCATTATAGAAAATGACAAATCATTAGAATAATAAATAATGCAGTAAGAGGTAATGAATTATCTCTATTCACGCTGTGCTGCCTGGTTATTGATTTAGATGTGTTTTCAGCCTAGGCGGCCCTTCAGACGAATCCTTCAGGATTCTTTCAGATGGCTCCTTCAGGATTTCATCTGTGCTTTTCCATCTTCCCTTTGTTAAAGCCCACTCTGTTGCAAGTCTGTGCGGGACTCGCAGTCTCCCGGACCGGGAACTAGTCCCGTACTTCCCTGGCACAGACCGTCCTATGCCAGCGCTGGGCACTTCTGTGTCTCTCGGCACAGACGTGGCCACGCGTGGTAAGATCAGACTGTAGGGACAGAAAAATAACCCACGACTTGACTGAACCCTGGGAATAACAGCACGGACGTGGTCGCATCCCATCCCTTGCTGGTGCAGTGATGTCAGAGACACCAGATGTCTCCGTTACTGCCCAATTTAACAGCGCCTAATGAGGTCACTTCCATAAAAGAGGCAATTATTTCCTGGGAGCCATTTGCTAACATAATTAAGTCTGCTTTTATGCCTGGTTTTAGCGACCGGCTGAGAGCAGGGCTCCTGTGAAAAGCAAGGCAAGGAGGGACCGCTTCAGCAATCACCACCGCCATGTGTCAGCCGTCAAAACAGGGGCTTTTCGGTTTCTCTTTCCCAGAAATGGGTCGGGTCGGCTCCGTCTGGATCCAACCAGCAGCCTCTGCATCAGGGGGTGAGTTTCCCCAGTAGCTGCTGGTTTGGGCTGGGGTGGTGAGGTTGGGGGTCCCCGACGGCTCGGGCTTGGCCGTACCCAGGAGCGTGGGCTTAGGGCAGCCGAACAATTCACCGCTCGGATTTGCTCACACATGTTCACCTCTGACCGCAGCTGCTGCTGTGCCCCGAGCTGGTTTTTCATCCTGTTCCCCGTGCTTGGGGTGCGCCACGTGTGTTGTCATTTTTAAGTGTAAAAGATGGGTTTTAATGACTTCTTGTGTCTGGTATCTTGGAGGCAATGGAGCCTGGAGGAGTTTCTTCACTTCTTTTTTCTTAGTAAATTGACTTAGTACAGATGTCACGCTGAGCATTTTTAGGAAAATAAAAAGGAAAGGGCTGTGCCCCCAGAGGCCACCCCGCTCCTTTTCATTGAATCATAGAATCATTTAGGTTGGAAAAGACCTTTAAGATCATCAAGTCCAACTGTTAACCTAACGCTGCCAAGGCCACCACTAAACCGTGTCCCTCAGCACCACCTCTACCTGTCTTTTAAATACCCCCAGGGATGGCAACTCCACAACTGCCCTGGGCAGCCTGTTCCAGTGCTTGACAAACCTTTTGGGGAAGAATTTTGTCCTAATAACCAATCTAAACCTCCCCTGGCACAACTTGAGGCTGTTTCCTCTTGTCCTGTTGCTTGTTCCATGGGCAAAGAGACCAACCCCCCCTCGCTACACCCTCCTTTCAGGGAGCTGTAGAGAGCGAGAAGGTCTCCCCTCAGCCTCCTTTTCTCCAGGCTGAACACCCCCAGGTCCCTCAGCCGCTCCTCACCAGACGTGTGCTTCAGACCCCTCACCAGCTCCATTGCCCTTCTCTGGACACGCTCCAGCACCTCAATGTCCTTCTTGTTGTGAGGGGCTCAAAACTGAACACTGGGGCCTCCTTGGTGCCGAGTACAGGGGGATGATCACTGCCCCAGTCCTGCTGGCCACTATTCCTGACACAGGCTAGGATGCCATTGGCCTTCTTGGCCACCTGGGCACACTGCTGGCTCATATTCAGCCGGCTGTCGACTAACACCCCCAGGTCCCTCAGCTGCTCCTCACCAGACGTGTGCTCCAGACCCCTCACCATTGGATTTAACTCCATTCCCAAACCTGATGGGTGAAACATGACCATGAGCATCTGCTGGGGCAGAGCAGCCATAGAAGTAACAGCTCCAGCCCTTCCTGCTCGAGCGCAGCTTTAATTAAAAAATAAACTGTCAGACACCATAAAAAATTAAAACTTAAATGCCTTCAACATCCATCTGCAAATCTTCTGTGCAAGCCTGATGAGTCAGAGTGGCTGCTGCTCCCTGCCTGTCCTTGAAAGGCTCCGTGTCCCCACGCAGGAGCCCTGGTCCTGCTACCGGCACCTGATGTTGTCCCCCCGCGGGGTGGCTGCGGGGAGCGTGTCCCCCTCCCGATGTGGCTGTCAGCGAGAAACAGGGGAGCCTGAGCCCCTCCTGCAAGCTCCCAGGAACACTTTAAGCCCTTTCATTTAATTTTATAAGGATTTTTCATCTGCCTTGGGGACAAGGCAGATGTCACCTAGGTGGGGAGGAGTTTTGTGACACAGAGCAGGGCCGGCACAGGGGAGCTGCCACCGCGCCAGGGAGCAAATGGGACAACGGGTAATGGGTGCCAGGACTAACCCCACTCTGTTTTGGGGGTCACAGTGACGGGGACAGCCAGCAATCTCACAGGGGAACTTTTCATCTACCTTATCTTGCTCTTAGAGCTTTGATCCTTTCCCCACACCAATAAATGGGGCGGTTTATCACTGCTCTGCAAGGGGAAAGATTTAGAAAATTACAGTGCTGCTTCCCTGCCAGGCCACCACTAAATTATTTAATCTCTTCTGAAAAATCAGCCGGGTGTCTGTTGTGGACAGAAACTCCCCAAGCTCTGCCTGGAGCCTTCGTCTCTCCTTTTACAGAGCTTTTTTGCATTCATCTGCTTTTTGCTGTTAGTGCTCCCCGTGAAGGCGGACGTCCCCCTGTCCAGCACGCCGGGGTTGATAAAACTCACTCAACTCCCAAGTGTGCTGCTGCTCTTGTGTGATTATTCCTGTTAATTACTTCCTTCGTAGCAGAAGCCAGATGCAAAGCCGCCAGCTCTGAGCGCTGCTTGGCTTTTGCCCTTGCATCTGCTGGCTTTGGGGACTCCTCTTGGAGCAGCGGCTCTCGGTGCCGTTGGACGAGAGGACGAGAGGCAGCGCCGCGAGGCATTTCGCCGCCGGGGCTCTGAGCCCAGCCAGCAACACCCTGAAGCCTCCCCTGCAGCCGCTTCTAAAATGTTATTCCAAAATAGTTCCCTTCCTGGTGGTTTTTCTGGATATTCGGGTGTCGGACGCGCAGGGGCGTGATGGTCAGAGCAGGGGATGCAGGAGCGGAGGCCGTGGCTGGGTACCAAACCCCATCGCATCCTCCCCGCGCGGGGGTGCTCTGCCCCCGGGCGCCCCAGGACACGTGCCCGACCCGTGCGGTTCCTGGCCACCGATCCGCACGTGCTGCCCGCAGCCGGGCGAGGAATGGGTTTTACTGCAGGCGCGGGTGGTTCTGGGCAGCAGATGCATTGGCTGAGGCGGGGGGGGGGGGTGTTACGGGGGGAGCAGTGACTCTGGGGTCAGAGCAATCTCATCACGGCTGAGAAAAGAGGGCCATTAAACCCCAGACCTAACAGAGTTTCCTCTCCCTCCGGATCCGTTCGCCGCGTGTTTATTGACCGGCAGGAGTGACAGGCTGTCCCAGGCACATCAGCTGTTGCTGCTTCTCCTGCCTTCACCCCAGGCTCGCTGGGATGTCGCTGATCGCTTTGCCCCTGTTTCCACATGGGAAAAACCCAGCCCGTGATGAAGGACAGGGAAGATGATGCTCAGCAGGAGCATCACCGAGTCATTTACTCCTTACTCATTCGTGGGAGCACACATGCCGCAGCCCACAGGCTGTACCACCGATCAGTTCCAGGAGAAAGCAGACTAATAAGCTTCCCGGCAGGGCTGGGAATAGAAAGAGGATTTTACGCGGCAGGTTGCGGCTTGCCCTGCGCTGAGCTCCCGCTGTAAAGCAGCGGAACCCACTGCAGGTTTGCTCCTGGGAGGCTGAATGGTCCTTAGAGGGGCCAAAGCCAGCGGGGTAGGCAGGGATGCCCACCGCAAACACCGCAGGGACGCCCACCACAAACACCGCAGGGACACCCACCGCAAACACCGCAGGGACGCCCACCACAAACACCGCAGGGACAACGCGTGTGCAGAGCGCTTACAACGAAATGAGGGAGCACGGGCCGGGGTTTATTCACAGGCGCTTTTGAGCAATGATGTGATTTAGGGATATCTGCAGAAGGGACTGACCCCTCCCCTCGCTACCCCCTCCTTTCAGGGAGCTGTAGAGAGCGATAAGGTCTCCCCTCAGCCTCCTTTTCTCCAGGCTGAACACCCCCAGGTCCCTCAGCAGCTCCTCACCAGACGTGTGCCCCAGACCCCTCACCAGCTCCGGTGCCCTTCTCTGGACACGCTCCAGCCCCTCTTGCAGCGAGGACGAAAACAGGGGCAGAGAAAGGGTCACCCGCTGCCGTCACCGCTGCGGCGGCGCGCATCGTCAGCGTGAGGTTAATTATACACCGAGCAATGGTCTAATCAGCGGTGACGCGGTGGGCTGGCAGGAGCCAGCGCTGCCTGCGCCTCGTTTGCCCGCAAGCCGGCCACTAGCCAACACAGCTGCTGCAGGGCCCCCTTGCCCCCAGCCGCTGGTGAGCTTCAGCTTTTTGGTGGAGGAAAAAACCCCCACCCGATGAAAATTACCTCCCCAAAACTAAAATTTCAGCCCTTGCAGGGTGAAGTAGAGATCCCGCCCTGGGAGCGGGGACCTGCCAGCGGGATGTCCCCGGTCCCCCGGGACTGGCTGGCGCTGGCTGATGCTCAGGCTGGGGATTCTACAGAAATAGCTCTCAATTGACCTTTTTGTCAATTTTAATAGATTTTTTTTGTTTCCTTTCTTTTCTGGAGAAAAAAAAAACTAGGTTTTTTTTTGAAAAAAATCCACAGTCTGACATGGCAAGGGCAGGCACGGGGTGCTGCGGGCCACCAGCCTCTGGGCACCTGGGGCTCTTTCTGGTGTTCCAAGACCTGCTCCTGAGACACATGGCCTTTCAAAAAGCCGTCAAGTTTTTGTTTTGGCCTTTTCCAAGAGAAAAAGGAAAAAGTGACCCTTCCTCAGCAGGGCTGGCTGGAGGGAGGAGGGGAGACCCCGCGGGGTGGCCGGGTGGGATCCATCTGAACCTCGACAGGGCCAGGAGGGATCACTGGGGCCGGCTGGGTGCTGGGGCGCATCCCAAAAGGAGTCCTGGGGAACGCTCCAGCGCCGGGGAAGAAACCCATTCTGGGATCTAACCTCTCGCTGCTCGAGCCTGGCTGAGCACAGGAATTGGGGATTTAGGGAAAAAATAGCGACGGTGAGTAAATAGGTGAAGGCAGAGGAAAACAGAGGGCAGCAGCACAGCTTCCCCAGCACAAGATGGGATAAAAGTTGCATCTGATAGAAATGGCCTGGGAAAGGCGAGACTTGGGGGAACCTTCTCTCTTTTCCCCCTGCAAGGGACACAAGACCCAAGTGTGGCAGCAAGGCTCCCCGGGCAGGCGGCCAGGGCTGGCATTTGGGGACAGAAAGGGAAATCTCACATCCAAAGGGCCCCTTCCTAGGGCAGGGGGAGAAGGAGATACTTTTCCTTTTTCCCCCCACTGTTTGAGGATGCACCTGAACAACCACGATGAGGGTCTCTTGCTTTCCATCCTTAGCCGGCTTCACATAACCCTTTTCCAATGGTTTCCAGGGGGAATATTTGTGATTATGGAGTGAAGAATGTGAATGCTCCGCAGCATTTTCTGAAAAGTTGCCATCTCCGCGCACAGCGCTGCCAAAACTCTCACTCGCAGAAGCGCTCGTGGGAAGTGAGGATGCAGTGGGAGCGGTTCCACCTCCCGGCGCAGGGAGAAGGCGCTTTGTCACCCCGGGGAGGGTGGCACCAAGGCTGCTCACCCCAACGGGCAGAGGAGCGAGGGACACGCTGGTTTGGGCAGGGGGCCGGGATGTCCTCGATGCCCGAGTCCTCCCCTGGTGCCCTCAGCCGGGGCAGGGGACCCAGCACTGCACTGGCACTGGGGATGCTCCACCGGCCGGATCAGCATGTCAAAGCCTCCATCACCATCCAGCTCCAGCGACGCTGAAACACACCAAGTGTTTCTGGGCTGGTTTCTGCCAATAACAGGGTTGAGCATCACACAACAACAGCTCCTCGGGGCTCCCCAGTCTCCGGCAGAGACACCGGCGCTGAGCTCCAGCAGCACAAATCTGCAGCCACATGGCCTCGGGAGCAGGCGTTTGCTGGCAGAGTGGCGTTTGGAGGGCTCTCTTTGCTCTTTTTTCATTACAGAGCTTTGCACTACATTCTAAAATGCGATTTCTGGAAGCAGGAGTGAAGAGCATCTGCTGACAAACACCTCCCATGGCCACCAGCACTGTCGAGCAGCGCTCAAGCCCAGGGCAGCAGCTGAACGGAGACACTACGGGGAGCTGGATGGCTTTCAATGCCTCATCCTTCCTGACTAAGTCCTTGCTGAGCAGGAGAAGGGAAGGGGGAGAGGGGGCGGCTCTGTCTCTGCAAATACCGCTCCATCACGGAGCAACATAAATCACCACCAGCCGAGGTCCCTGACAGCCTGCTGCTGAATTCCCCATCTTTACAGCGCCAGAAAGAATTTAAAATATTAATTTCACTGCTAGTGTTTGGCACATCCTTCTTAATGCTCATCTCTCCCAGCAGAATGAGCTTTATGCGTTTCACGAGGCCTCCTCAACTTCTCATGCTGCCTGAAGGGAGAAGTAGTCCCCCTAATTCAATGCAGTGACCTTTAGGAGGAGCACAAGCACCCCAGATGAGATGTGTGCATGCATGAGGCCTTGCTGCCACGGGGTAAGGCAAAAACTCGGTACCACAATGGTACCGATGAGCTCCAAGAGCCACAATGGCCCAGGCTGAGGAGCAAGTGCTGTTCAGACAGGTAAGGATGCTCCTTCTTCTGCTCATCAGTCCAACGCCACGTCCCGGGGCCAGTTTTGCCACAGCAGATTTACGGCCAGACGGACACGGTCTGTACCAACATCAGCAGCGACACCTGAGTGTTGGCAGCACTGTCAGAAGGCAATAACCCTTTGCACCCATAAAAAAAGCTGATTTTTTTCTTGGAGGGTGAATGAATGGCTGTCAAAGGGTTCCTGGCAATTGCTCTGGATACAGGCTGTGCCAGAAAAAAAATAATAAATCAAAGCCCGGCTATTCCGCAGCCGCCTGCCCCGAGCTCCTGAGAGTGTCTGCCAGCAGGGCCCAAGCTCCCTCTGCAGAAGGGTTGTCCCATGGGCTCCTTCTGCACAAATCCAGTCCTACCATATGGCTGCGGGTCATCTGCAGACCTCTAGCAGGATCCACAGCTCCTGTGCTATGGTAAAGTGGTGAGTATCAGTACGGAAAGATTTATCACGGAGACCCAGCACCAGGGTGCCTCTGGCAAGCAACTTTTTTTTTTGCTTTCTCACCTCCAGGGATGAAAGGCTCAGCTCAAATCTGGCAGCAGAAACCAGGGCTTGGGCTCCCCGGTGCGCCCGACCGCATCCATCCTGCCCTGGGGTACCTCCGGCGGCAGCAGCAGCCCGTGGCCGGGGAGGCTCCTGCACAGCCGGGGCATGGGGGGGACCTGCCACTTGCATGGGGACCGTGACGCCCCCGGGTCACCCCGTCAGCCTGCACACTGCCAGCTGCCTCACCACAGACACCTTTTTGCCCCTTTTTTCTCTCTCCCTAACAGGACCCTGCCGCCGGGGGCTGGCAAAGCCCCCGTGGCCAGAGGGGCTCAAGGTGGTCGAAAGCAGCCAGCGCTGCTGGAGGACAGGCAGGGACACACACCGAGCGACTCGCAAACCTCTGCTCCATCCCAAATTGGGCTAAAACCTGGACAATTTGCGTAAGTGCATTTTCGGTGGAGGCACAAGCTCTGTTCTCATGGCAGTAGTGCTGCAGTGTAGACTGGTGTCTTTGGCTTTTGCTTGTTGGGGTTTGTTCTCCTGGTACAGCTTTATTTTGCGTGACAAACCCTGGAATACCTCTATCTCTCGAGCTTCCCATTTGCAAGTGGGCTGTGGCAAACACCCTGGCCTTTTACACTTGCCCCAACATGGCTCAGCTGAAGGTCCCTTGCACCAAGTCTGGCCACCGAACCTCCTGCAGAGGCTTTTTTGTTAGCTTAAAGTAGACTGGAACCTCTTTGCAGGACCTACAGACGCCCTGCTTGCAGGTCTCCTGCCTGAGCTCCTCTGCGGGGTCCTGCATGGGGCCACAGCCCCGGGGAGACTTCGTGTCCATCCTCAGCCGCGTTACGGCTGCTCCAGACAAGACCTGGCTCTCTGCGCGTCCGGGTTTGGCCTTGGATAGACATGGATAGTGACAGTGGTGACCCCCCTCAGCTGTTCTGGCACCTGAACTCCCATCCTCACACTCCCGTCCAACCGCTCTGTCCGTGCTGGCAGCAGCGGTCAGTCCTTGCTCTTCCTGGGTGCTTCCATGTGGATGCTCCTTCCACAGTGGTGTGAATTGCCATGGAAACAGAGAGCCCAGGCAAACAAAATCTGCCTTTAAACAGCCACAGAGGGGGTCTTGGCAGGGGATGGGCTGCGTTCATCCCTGCTGCCTCCAGCCTGGGTCCCAGGGGCTTACAGCTGCAGAAACAGCAGGGACAGGGCAAGGAAACCTCGTCCCAGAGCTCCCTGGACGTGCTGCACCCTTCCCTGGGGCACCAAGGGTTAAGAAGTCCCTATTTCTGTGACCCAGCAGGAGTTTGCAGCGATTTCGGCGTGCGCATCAGAGTGATGCTGTGTCTCGCTTCTGCGCTGGTGGGGACCAGGGGCAGGACAGAGCCGAGGAGTGAAAACTCGTCAAACCGCAGGGTCTCAGCTGCCCATGCATCCTCAGCAAAAAAAAAAAATAGTCCCTGTTAATTTGCTCAAACTGTTGCACGGGCATAGGCGTGACCATATTTAGAGCTGAAATCTGCCCTTGTTTTTCTTTCCAAGTGGCACTGGTGGCTGGCTGCAGTCCCCTGTCCCAGCTGCTCCACCCCACCTTACTGGTGGCTGCTGGAAGCCTTCTGATGGGCCAGCCTTTGCCTTGCTCGCTCCAGGCTCGTGGCCAGGAGACAAGGAAAAGCGGCTCCTGGATGGGAAAAAAAAAGCTCTCCAAATTACTCTTTAATAAATCTCAATGTCCTATTGCCCAAAACCTCAGCAGGGTCGAGGGACCCATCCCACAGGGCACGGGCAGCCCCTGCCCTGAAGAGGAGCAGAGGAAAGCCCTGTGTGGGCAGAGCAGGGACCAGCCGGGCGCCTCCCCGCTGCTCTCCAGCACCACTTTTCCTCCACTTTAAGGCGCCCAGAAGAGGAGGCTTTCCAAAACATCAGTTTCTGTTCAATCAGGAATTCCTCTCCTTGTCTGTGCTGGGTTTCAGCCTTCGGCCTCTTTAGGGCGCAGTGGTTCTGTCGGGTTCCATCGCTGCTGCACAGCCGAGCTTCGCCTTCTAGGCACTTAGGTATAAATAATCTTTTACTATATTAATTACTTTGCACAGAAGGATAAGACATAAATTATAACCCAATGGGTTATAATTGCATGTTCCTAACACGTGTGCCTCGTTACTAATTATCCCCATTCTCCCGAGCAGCTTAAAAAGCAGAAGCATTGAATCGTGGCTTCCAGGGAATAAAGCTGCTGAGGCAGGAGAGCAAGTCCCTTCTTGCCACCAAAGGGGGGTGAAATACTGCTGTAAATACAAAAATACCCCCTCCTTCCCCTAAATTAAATTGGTTGGAGGCGGGAGCCTGCAGCTCTCCTGTGGGACAGTGATGCCCACAGCAGCACCGAGACCTTCCTCCCATTCCCTGGAACTATTCTCCTGCCTCCTTCCACTGGCAAAGCAGCTTCTCTTGGGTTTACATCAAAAAACCACCTATACTGAAAGCTTTTTGACTTACATCCGCTAGGAGGACTGTGGCTTTCCAGCAAGTACCCTTTGGGGCAGGGTGGGTGATCGCTGGCTCTGCAGAGCCTGCGGCAAAGAGAGAGGCAAAAAAAGTCATTGTCGTGGCTATGAAGTGACCCGTAAGACAACCTGCCATCTACACTTGGTTCGCTCCAGGAATTAGCTAATAAAATGCTGTGTTTCGTCTCCTTGGCCTGGGCAATAGCGCCAGACATCGCCCCAGGTTTTGTGCTCACCGGAGCCCAGGCAGCACCAGCAGACTTCGGGTGCAGACCAGCAGGGATGGCCTCGGGATGCTGAAGGTATATTCAACTCCAGACTTCAAAGCTCAAGGGCTTTCAGGTCCAACCCATTGTTTCTGCTTATAGAAAGTGTCTTATGTCTCAAACCACGCAGAGATGGACATGTCACAAGAGGACACATTTGTATCTCCAGTGAGCAGCATGTCCTGGGCTACAGGAATGCAGAGTAATGCTGTGGAACTCAACGAAGCCACATTGCATTTACTCGGCTACAAAATAAATTAGGATCTTGTCCTTAGGACAGCTTTTCATAGCCGTCCTCAGCTGTCTTCCACACAGCCTCCTTCTGCTCCCGAAAGTGTCTATTCTCTGCTAGGAGAGCCTGTAGCCACCGCGTCCCGCAGCCTTTCCTCCTCACCGTGCTGCAGAGCCCTTTGCCTCCAGCCCCCCACTTCTAGGCTGGCTCCTTTGCAGCACAAATAACACCTGGAAGCTTTCTGGGGGACAAATTTCCAACCTCAAGACATTGGCAGTCACAGACTGCTCTATTCTGGTGGTGGCATTCAGGCGGCAGAAGGAGACCTGGCCGTGCTGG
>VUYV01000039.1:1525141-1539560 GCA_008711295.1 Anarhynchus alexandrinus
CCCTCACCCCCATCCTCCCCACTCCCCCTTCCTCCTGGCAGCCTTTTGCCCCGACCCCTGCTCGGGATAACCCCCCAAAGCACCGTCAGGACGCCGGCGTCTTTCAAACCCCTTTCAGCAGCTCTGCGGTTGGATCTGGTGCGCCGAGAGGCACCGTCTTTACTCCAGCGGTTGCCGCAGCAGCAGCTTGGGGTATAAAGGCAGCGGCTTTCCAAGGGCGCTATTACTCACCGCTCTCGCAGAGACCCTTATAATTCATCTATTGTGCGGGCAGGATTTCTCGGGAGTGAGTTCCATTAAGCCGCGTGTGAGGGTTAATTAATTTTTAATGTTAACAACCTTTTCTTTGTATCACATGGCGGTTCATCAAGTTCTGGAGGGGAGAAAAAGCCCACCTTCCCGCGGCAGCGGCTCGGCTCTTTGCTGAGAACGTCTCTCGGCAATTATATATGTGAACATAATTTTCTCTGCCTTATAGCTCTACCCTGTAATCTAGGGAAAGTGACATTTTCCACTGCACAATATGGGTTAGGCTTTCGTTCTGATGATGTTGCCTTTGCCAATAGATTTTTTCCCAGTGGCATATGGCACGCAATGTTACATCTGCTCCCATTTCCAAGAGATCCTCTACCCTTTGTTGAATTTTTACAAATGCTATCAGTCTAAATAATCCAGAAGGCTGCTATGGCAACAAAACGAGAACTCAGTTTCTCTCTCTTCCTTTTTCTTTTTTTTTTTCCCTTTTTTTAACCCTGGAGCACAAGGCAGAAGGACACTGGCTGTGTCTTCCAGCAGCTGGCAACGATGGTGTTGACACCTTGGGATGGGGTTTGGGTCCCGATCAAACCCCACAGCTCTCCCATGTTTGTCGGTGTTGTCCTATGTGCAGAAAAGAGCAGAGCAAAACACTCAAATGATCTCTTTATAGGGGCCATATCACTCTGGGTTTGAAGCTGGATGTGACCTTTTCAGCAGTGGTCATGCCTGAGGGGTTAAATGAAAAGCTGCCCATCGCTGGCTCCAGGAAAATCCCTTTATCCCACCCAAGCATCCCGCACTGTCCCACTGCAGTGGGGCACAGGGACCACCTGGGCCAGCTGAGGAGCAGCGTTTCCCAGTTTGGGGAAAAATCTGAATTTCTGCAGGTGTCATAACTTCTCTAAAAGAGTCCGTCAGGAATCTGTGAGACTGAAAGCCCTTCGGACACCTTTCCCTCTCCTGCTCCCCCGGATGCTCTAATTGCCTTCTTCACCAAACCGCGCTCTGTTCATAGCATTGCCCTCGCGGCCTCGCTACCTATTTTGATCATTTTTATCCCCATTTCTGCGCCGCTTCCACGGGAAGACGACGAGGTGGCTTTTCCTATCGACAGCAGTGGCCTTCCTCTAATCCCCCAGGACTGGAGGCACACGTGTCGTGCAAAAACTTGTTCCAGTAGTTCGAATGTGGAGCTGTTCTGTGTCAGCTGGAGACAAAATTCAGAGAATGAAATAAAGCCGCCATCCTAGCTCGAATTAGCCAGCAGCTCGTGTAGGAAATAAAAATCAATGAGGCGCAGAGCAGATAAGGTCTACGAGGGACTTTTCAAGACTGTCTCCGTTCATTAAAAGCTACTTCCAGGTCAGGGCCTCCTAAGGGCTCAGACACACAAATTCTCTTAATTTCTGCTAGGAAAAGCAGCCAGAGCTACAGTCCCCCATTAGCCAGGCCCTGTTTTTGAGTGGTTGGCACTTGAACGGGTTTTTAAGGAGACTTTTAACGCTGTGTCCCAGACACAGCCTTTGAGCCTTTGCCCTTACCTGCGGGGCGCCAAACCTTTGGAAAACCCCGCTGCAAAAGAAAAACCCAGCACACGTCACGGGGCGAGGGCCAGCTCAGGCAGTGAAACAGCCGGAGCGGGGCATAAATAAATCAGATATAAATACGCTTTCATAGAGCGACTAAAACGATCCATCAAGGCCTGCATTAATCTGCGCTCTCTCCTGCCAGCTCACCTTCACTGCGCGCGCACCCAGGGAAGCAGCGGGAGGAGAAAGTACAAGGTCCCTGGGTTAAATATTTACCACCGATGCCGTTAACGACTTTTTTTTTTAAATCCATATTTGCATTTCTCATGAACACAGAGAAACGCGCCGGGGATGATGAGTTGGGGTAAGACTTGCTGTCGCTGGGGGTTGTTTGACTGCGCACCCGAACCGGCCCCGCTTCATCCCCCGCTCCTTTTTTTTGTTAGCGAAACCCCAGCTGCAATCCCTCAGCTAAACCCGGTGGACCTCCTCCTGACCCTGCAGCCCTGCGCACGGCCGCCCCGTCCTCCCCAGGCGGAGCCGTGCACGGGGATGGTGGCTCTCCGAGAAAGACAACACAAACCCCGCCACCGTTCCTGGTGGGAGATGTCCCCGAGGCCGTTTCCCCCCCATCCCACAGCCATGGCGGAGGCTGCAGGGTCTCGTACCAGAGCATCCCGCAGCTTCCAAATCAGCACCACCGAAATTCATCCGCTGAAGCAACAAATGGAATGAGCGAGGGAAAAATAAGTAGTGGTTCGCTCACAAAGAGGAGTTGCGCCGAGTCCAAGAGAAGATGCAAATCGCTTGGATAATTAGTAGCAGATAAACACATGCGTGCACAAAGTGTGACTGGGAAGGCCACCGCGTTGCGAGCCGTTGCTCTCACCTGGACTTTGTTTCCTCGGAGGGAGAGACCAGGACGGGCAGCGCGGGCACAGCCGCTGCCGGGGGGTGACCCGAGGGGTTCCCACCCGCGGCACGGCCGGGGACTGCCGTGGTCTCATCCCCACACGCACTCCAGCCGGGAAACCCTGGGCGGAGGGATGCTTGGGATGGGTACTCGGGTACTGCTGATTATGGCTTGAAACGAAATTTGTTAGCAAACCGTTTCTAATTAGCGCGGCGTTCAGGCACCAGCTGTCCCGCGCGCGCGATGCCAGGCTGCGCCGGCGGCCGGCCGGCAGCCAGGGACGGCGGCAGCGCTTCCCCAGCACAGCCCCTCTCCCTGCGGATCCATCCCGGCCCCGACCCCTGGGAAGAGGACGGCTTTGCTGGGGGTCTGTGATCTCCCGCTGCCGGGCACTAAATATTTCTGATCCTCTTTGCAACACACGTGTTTGCTCAGGAGAGCCCTCAGCCATAAGAAACCTGTCAGACCTTTCTGGTACAAAGGTACTATGTTAATAAAAATTGTCTATAAAATCAGACACAAGGCATTGAGGTTTTATTAAGATCTAAACTGTGCAGTCTGTTTTATTACCGTCCTTTATAAATTATCCGCCCAAACCTCTTTGTTAGGTCTATAACTAAAAGACAGCCCCTATCCAAATTTATTGTGTTTCAAAGACAATGAATCACCTGCTCTGCTGAAAAGAATGGCTCAAAGTCCAAACCTTGGTTGAACTGAGCAACTTCCGAGGGAACACCGATGTCGCCCAGTGGCTGGTTTGGGGGATGTGGTGCAAAATAGGCTCTGGGGGTGTCCGGCACAGCGTGGCATCTGCACAGCTCTAAACACTGCTCATCTGCCAAGAGAAAAATGCATTGGCTCACAGAGAGGACCGTGGGGACAGTGCTCTCGGGGTGACATCAGGCGGACCACGAGGGACACCCAGAGGCCACCCCCATGCTGGTGAGATGGTGGTGATGGAGCTGCCGGCGCCCATGTCTCTGCAGCAGCTCCTGCCATGGCGGGGGAGGTGTATGGGCGACACGGGGTGCATCCCGCTCGCTGGGGGGGCTCTGGGGTCCGGCATCACCCGCAGCAAAGCCAGGGCACCCACTGGGCACCCGGGGCTGTCCCGTCCTGATGGAAACAGGATTTTGTGCGTGGGCAGACCATGATTTCCCACCGCAGTAATCTGGGAGTGTAAGACACTCGGTATAGACTGCATACATATGCTTTATTATTTATTTACAGCCCCAGAGCACTCTAGATAGTGAGGGAAACGAGCCTTTGGCCACGATTTATTTATTACAGCCCCAGGGCATTCTAGATAGCGAGGGAAATGAGTCTTTGGGCACGTGTGGGAGAAAAGCTGCTGGCAGCGGGGCAGGAGCTGGGGGTTCAGGCTGGTACCTGCCCTCGCACCGACTGTGGGGAACGTCTTCTGACAGTGCCTGGAACAATGGGACTGCCTCCTGGTGTGCCAGAGGTATGTGAAGTCAGCGAGGATGCTTTGGAAATACCATCAGAAGAGCGGTCATTTCTAGCGTATTCTGTATGCGTGTGCACACACGCACATATAGATATCATAGACTCATAGAATGGTTTGGGTTGAACAGGACCTTTAAAGGTCATCTAGTCCAACCCCCCTGCCATGAGCAGGGACATCTTCAAGGAGATCAGGTTGCTCAGAGCCCCGTCTAACCTGACCTTGAATGTTTCCAGTGATGGATGGGGCATTTCCCACCTCTCTGGGCAACCTGGGCCAGTGTTTCACGACCCACAGCATAATAAATTTCTACCTTATGTCTAATCTAAATCTTCCCTCTTTTAGTTTAAAACTGTCACCCCTTGTCCTATTGCAACAGGCCCTGCTAAAAAGCTTGTCCCCATACTGTATACGCATATACTTCTGTAGGCTGCTGTGAGCACCCCTGTGAAAGCAAATCTGGGCATGTTGGGAGAGACGGGAAAACCCCAGCACACAGACCAGCCCCCTTCAGGGCACTGAAGAAAGACAGACGTTTTCGGGTACGACAGCAAAGACCACGCGGGTGCCCGCCGCCGCGCTTCGCCACTGCACGGCATAACCTCCTGCCCCGCGGTGTCGGGCACAGCGAGGAGCCGGGGGGGTCTGGGGAGCGCCGGGCGCAGGGCAGGACCGACGCGAACGCGGGACGCTGGGCCAAGCCACCATTGCAAGCGCCAAAGAAATCACCGTGAACATCTCACACATGCAAACTGTTGCGTTGCGCATTTCTGAATGTGTTGGCGAATGAATTATTCAGCGCAAAATCATCAGTGTGAGAACTCGTGTTTATTAGTCTCATATAAATAATAATTGCATAAGCTAGGGGAAAATGATTAATATGAACAGCTTTGTGGCTGTGGCCGGCATTTGCATACAGCGTGCGAGCGGGGTTGGTACATCGTGGAAAGTCAGAGTCTGTGCTGATGCTGAAAGCAGCACCTTCACCTCGCAGGGCTCAGCTCTGCCGCTCTCCGTCACCGTACGCCGCGTTTACCCATTCGAGTGGGCCCTGTGGCTTCCCGGAGGACTCGGGGGGTTTGGGTGGGATTACCCGGGTAATGGTGTACCTCCGTGAGCGTGGGCTGCAGCGTGTCCTTAGCCCACTGCCGCGGGCTGCCGTGCCTCCGGGAGATGCTCCTGGCCGCTTCTGTTCGAGGCATCAATGATGTGGCTTAAAAACAAACCACCACCTCCAGACGATATTTAAGACCATTCTAAAGATGTGGAGAAGACCTCAAGTCTGGCGGCGCTTGCCTGATAGCATGTCACCCTAACAGCGGACCTTAGCAGGCTTCGCAGTTTTTAAATGTTGATTTCTTCCTCTGTTTGGGAAAGAGAAACGCCTGTGTCATGACAGATCCTGGTGTTGCACGGTTTGTTGGTGCTATAAATATTGTACAACCTCTTGTGGTGCTGCTGGAGGAGATTTTGCATATCCCAACCCCTTCCCACGCGACAACCTGCCCGGGCAGCAAACAGACTGCGCAGCCAGAGCGGCTCTTGTCGCAGCCGGCCAAATGCCACCATAAACGAGGAGCAGCACTAAAACCTGCTGAGGCTTTAGCAGATGTTACTGCAACACCTTCTCTTCCCAGGCCAGACCTCTCCACAGGGGAGCAGCTACATGGGGCCGAGGAGGAGGAGGAGGAGGAACGAGCTCCTCCTGCATCCCACCCAGCCTGCCTCAAAACAGTTTTCAGCTGGTGGCTCAAGAATAAAAGAGTCACCTTGGAAATGTCAGCGTGAGCTGGGTTTATCTTTAAAAGCACACTTCTTTTAATAGATCGGCGCTTGCTTCTCCATGAAGTTCTCGTTCACAGCGCTGGCTGGGGAAAGGGCACTGTGTTTTATACCTGCTTTCACCCAGCTGCAGTCTGGGGAAAATCTGTCACCGATCTGCCACAGAAGAGCAGTTTGCTTGCGAAACCTCATTATCTGGGGCTTCATTAACTTCCCGCGTCATCCCCACAGCGTCCCGTCCTGCACACACCAATGCAAACGAGGGCACGAGCAGGAGTGTGCGGGATCTCGGGGTATTTCGCAGAGGGTCGTTGAATGGAAAACAGGTGCTCTTTGGGCAGAAGAAGATGGGTTTTGAGCTCGAGGTACCTATGTGTGTATGGATACACATGAAAGAGAGACTTTTCCTCTCTCGGATGACTCCCAGGTTCTCCTCTACTGATTCATCCCCTTCAGCCGCAGAGTACAGAACCGCTCCGACTGCCGGCTGCTGCCGCAGACGGATGTGATCTGCCCAGAAGGGACGGCAATTAATCATTTTTGTCATCAAAAAGCAGTTTTTCTTGAAGGTTACAGTGCAATCTAATCACAGGCCTTTTTCCCTCCAACAGGTGCATCTGATGGATATAGATGTGGCAGCAGAGCTCCTGGTTGGCCCGAGGTTTTGCAATCATCTCCCAACAGGGGCATTTTTTGGTGGGATTTGGGGTGATGTCACACCCAGCGTGAGCTGGGAGGGACAGGGTGGGGGATCCTCCCTCCCCAGTGACGCCCAGAGGGGTGTTAGAGTGATTTTGGGAGGAAACGTGGCTCTCCCAAAGGCCTCCCAAGCGTTGTTTTTGTCAATGCCAGTCACAAAGCTCCACTGCGTGCAAAATAAAAAGGCGTCAATGATCAAATCCAAAAATCCCACAAACTGGACAGACATGAGGTGGAGCCCTGTCTGATTGCCTCCATCCAAATTCTGCCTCCCTCTGCCAAATTTTCACTCATTGCGAGATCCAAAAATATAACTGTCCTACTGTGAACTTTTGCATAAAATGTTCGAAAAACTGCCTGTCATGTGCAACAGCCAGGCTGATAACACCGATTCCCTACAAGGACAAAATCAATTGAGTTCTCACAGCCCGGCGCAAACACTGAGTCATCCACCAGCAGCCTCTGGAGCTGCTCGGGATCCCAGTTAAAAACTTGTTTTTCCCCACAGCAGCAGAAAGGGGGGAAATTCCCGAGTAGCACCTCCGGCACTCGTGTAAATAGGGATTTGAGATGCCACAGCATCTCAGTGACGTGGGGCGTCCTCCTTGCCAATAACCCACGTGAGAGCTGGAGATGGAGCATGAGAAAGGTCCACGTTGAGCAGGTGGGAACCCTCTTCACGTTAAGCACCAGCTGCATCTCGCACTGCAAGGCCCAAATCATCACGTTGCGATGAACTGATGTCCCTCCAGCCCATCCCTGCCCACATCTCCACGCTGTTCCTCCTCTCCTGGAGAAGTTTTTCCTTGCAAGGACCTGTTGCATCTACCAGCATCCAGAGCTCATCCTCGGCCCTCCCGTACGGAGCCAAAGCTGGATTTGCCACAACCTGGTTGCCGGGTGCCATCTTTGGGGCTCTGGCTGATGCATGGGTTAACAGCAGTCTCTTATCTTGATGGAGTCCCCATTTTTGAGGATTAATACCCGAAAACAAAAGGAAAGAAGAGCCATTGTGAGCTCGGGGACGGATGCCAGTGTGAAGGGAGTTTATTCTCTGCCTGCAACGTTGAAGCACGGAGGGGAAAGCAGCGGCTGCTGCCTTGGCTCAGCTACGCACCAGCTGCGTGCGGGAACCTGGACCACAAATGGGGCTCTGCAGCTGCGGAGACAGCCGGTCAGATGCTCTTTGCAAGAGAACGTGGCAAAAAGAAAGCGTTTAAAATTGAGAAGTGATCATACATAGGGTGCCTGTCTGGTACCTGAGTGCAAGGGCATGCCTCCTGATGGAGTCGGTGCTGGGTCCGTCCCAGCACCGGGGCTGACCCCCTGCGCCGTGGTCCCAGTTGCAGCACCCACCGTCTCACCGACACTTCGCATGGTATGAGAACGGCCCACCACGTCGCGTTCGGAGGATTTATAGAAAATAAGGATGCGCCGGGTCTCCATCCGCAGAGCATGCCCGCGTGGCGCCAAGTTATAATTTGCAGTTTATAACTTCACTTTGCTCGAGTTGAGGTCGAATACCCAGTGTTTTGTGTGCAGTCTTGCTTCTTAACGTCGCTTCTGAAATGCCAGAGACGCTTTCTGTTCTGCACTCCCCGAAAAGGCAGGATTTCTGCCTGGCTCTGATCTTTGAAATTCCCTCATGATAAAAATAGATAGAAAGGGAAAAAAAAAAAACCACGCTGGCTCTAGCACCTCCTGGCCTGCAGGATCCGGGCTGTGGCCTTCAGGAGCGGCAGGCAGAGGAGGTTCACAACTGTTGCTTGTGAAGAGGCAATTTCTATAATATCACACAATTATCAATGATTTTGAGAAAAAAAAAAAATCCTTAATTGTGTGGAGTTTGCTCAGAATGACTCCTTCGACGCTTGGCTGCCGCTTCCCGACGTGCCCTGTGGTCCCCACGCGAGCAGGGGGTGTCCCTCGGAGGAGAGCAGCCTGCCCTCCCCTGCCCGTGCCTTCCCTGTCGGAGCCACCGCGCTGCCTTCCGCTCTTGGATCACATCGGCTTCGACTCCTATTTCTCCCTTTGATTTTCCTGGAATGAACTATAAATGGCCTCCGTGTCTCCTTGGTTTTGGTCCAGAAGGCAGTTGAGATAACTCAACTGATCACATTTCTTTTGTTCATTTCAGCTTTTTTTTTTCTTACGTACTATTTTTTTTCCTCATTTTTGCATCTGTTTTCCCATGCTGTGGTCGCGCAGGTGTCATCACGGATAACACCCTCGGGGCCGAGCCTGCCTGACTCTGTGTCAAGCTGGGGACACCGGGCCACGGGGACAGCCCCATCTTCACCGGCTTTGTTCTGCTAAAATCACTGGCAACTTCCAACACAAAAGCACTGGGACAGGAGCTAGTGAGCATCCAGCCTCCCCCAGCACCACCACAGTCAGAAACCGCCCTTCGCTTAACTACCCCAACAGCTCCAACCTGTAAATCCTACCACCACCTTCCCCACTGCATACAGGGCTGGAAAGTACAGGGGTCCTTCCCGGGTGTAGCCGTGCCTGTACGAGCAGAAGCCATAAGTACCATCCCAGAGGTGCATCATGGGCTCAGGAGACACTACTGAAAAATGGAAACAAATTAGGAAAATAGCGATAACTATAAATAATATTTTTTTTTCCTGAACCAAGTTGTGTTGCTGCCAATGTGACTCGGAAGTTTTTCATTTATTGTCTGTCATTTTCCCATTTCTTAAAAAGCAGAAAGGTCAGGGAAGTGATTTCTGTCACAGCAATTCCGAGGAGGAAATTTGTTGAAGGATTTTTTCAAAGAGGAAAATACAAAAGGATTGCTTTTCTTAAAAAAAAAAAAATAAAAATTATGCCCAGCAATAAAAAATCACCATAAAGCAGGCAACTTTCTAAAAAGATTATTTTAACAACATTTGACAACAGTAACGGTGAGTTATTCTGAAAATGTCTGTGTTTTTGCAGAGACATGAGGAGGGGAGAATAGGGTGGAGGGGAAGCTGCTTGTTTGGCTTGGGTATTTTGGGAAATAGGGAAACTTTGCATAACTCAGACAGCGAGGATGAAAGGCAATATATTTTCTGGTAAAACTGCTAATAAGAACAAATAGGTTTATCAACGTTATGTTCTCTGTGTCCTGAGGACCTTCCCATATTTCAGCCAAATTTCTGAGCCTACGCAGAACCCAGGTGATGGAAGAGAGGAGCAGTAACACCTCCCTGGATTTCTGTTGTTAAGCTGGGAAAACAACAGCAATGGGCTCCGGGCAGTCCGGGCCGGAGGAAGCTGTGCCGGCTTTTGTGCCGGGTAATTTCTCACCTGAGAAACGTGAGCCGTGGCCACCTTAAAAGCAAATTTCCAACTTGTCTAATTGCTTAGCGATGTTGAAAGACTGTCTAAACAGTTGTAGAATCATAGAATGGTTTGGGTTGGAAGGGACCTTGAAGATCATCCAGTTCCAACCCCCCTGCCATGGGCAGGGACACCTCCCACCACACCAGGTTGCTCCAAGCCCCGTCCAACCTGGCCTTGAACACCTCCAGGGATGGGGCAGCCACAGCTTCTCTGGGCAACCTGCGCCAGGGGCTCACCACACTCAGAGTGAAAAATTCTTCCTAATATCTAATCTAAATCTCCCCTCTTCCAGTTTAAAACCATTCCCCCTCGTCCTATCACTTCATGCCCATGTAAAAAGTCCCTCCCCAGCTCTCGTGTAGCCCTTTTAGGTACTGGAAGGCTGCAATAAGGTCTCCCCGGAGCCTTCTCTTATCCAGGCTGAACAACCCCAACTCTCTCAGCGGGTATGGAGTCATGGGGGAAAGATGGGGCTTTCCCCAGTCAATGGGGGGGATGAGGCTCTCCCCTGCCCCAGGAAATAAGGACTAGCCGGCATCAGATGGGGCTCTCCTGACCAGCAGCTTCACTGTCCAGGAGAGATGCTCAGACCACAACCGAGCTGGCAATCTCTCGCAGACACCTTGTCTTTGGGAGCTGGCTGACTTCAGGCATTTTAAAAGTGTCGTTTGTTTAAATTTTGCTCTTTAATCTAACGCCCCTGCTGCAGGGCTGTCAGGGCTGTAGCGGTGAAGAGGCAATCCTGGCTTAAAAATAACACCCCCGTGGAGGCCTTCATTTTAGGTCCATTTTTCACACAAACTTATGGAAAAGGTCTCGTTTAATCCATTTCTAGGTGGAAGTGGGGTTGGATCTCTGTAAACAGTGACGTGGTGCAATTAATAACACCTTGTAACATGCTGTGCCCGAATGCATAAGCTTCTCGGCAGAGTAAAGATCTGCTTGTAGCTAAGATGGAGAGTTTATAAAGCAGCATAATTAATAACCCGCTACATTATCGCCTACCCATTCTTCCCGCCAACCAGCAACAGGCCCAAATAAATGACAATTGTGAGAGAAAATGACACAGAAATATGGCTCCAACGTTGCTCCAGAAAGCCCCAACGTCTTTTTAGAAGTTGTTGGGCCATTAGGTGTGACGGGGAAGCGGACCGCTCCCGACGGAGCGGCGCTGCTTGTCCTCCGGGCCCGCCTTCCCGCCAGGCGCGGCTGCCTGCTCGATCCCGATGGTAAGGCAGGACCAGGGCTGGTGGATGTCTTCTGTGCTTCATGTGTCGGGAAGTGACAATCTAGATGGATTATCCCTAATTTTGAGTCCAGTTCAGCCGATTATTTCAGTCAATTCCCCTCCAGTTTCTAGCAGGCAAACAAAATGTTTTTGCCTTGTGTTTTCCTTAAGTAATGCCTTAATTTTGGGCTACTTTTAATCAATAGAAAGAAGGCCAGATTTTGAGGTAATTAAACCCCTAATTAAGCACCTGAGCACCTCTGCAGCCCATCCCAGGATGTGCAGAGGGACGGTCACAACGCTCAAGTGTGCAGTGGGCAGAGCTTGAGGGGAAAAACCACAACACCGAACAACAACAGCCTCCCGGGAAGGAAAACAAACACCTACAACTTTTATTTTCCGGCTGTATTAATTATTCAAGAACCGAGAGAGAAGCTGGGAAATATTAACCTGGTTTGGTGAAAGGAAGGATCGCTGGTTGAAGAGGAAGGCAGAAAGGGGCTGCGTCCCACCCTGGGGTCCCCGAGCTGCGTCCCCCGTGGGAGATGGGCACCTGGACGAGCCGGTGGCTAAGTCAGCGTCTCCTATCTCTTAGGTGAGATGAAATTGATCTTTAAAATAAATGATAGGGGATGGATTTTGTTTTGCCACATCAATCACTGCTCCATCCATGGGGTCACCTTCCCCTGTAGGGTGGATTCCCCGGGGGACACCCCATGTGGCCCCTGCTGCCTTACCTGGGCTGGATCTGTCCCCGCTGGCCGGTGCTTGGGGCTGTCATCGGCTTTTCTTTTTAGAGAGGGCTGCAAAGGACCATCCACCTAAATAAAGCCAAGGGGACACTGGTCTCTTGGACACTGCTGGTGTGGCAGTGAGGTTTGCACTGGGGGGGAATGCTTTTTCCTTAAGGGAACGCGGCTTCCTCTGCTCAATAAGCAGACATGGTCACTTCACACGTCTGTTGAGAATATTGAGGCTTTTAGACACTATAAAACTTGTTTTCAGAGAAAAGAGTCTATGAAGCCCAAAAATGTCCTCCCTCCCTGAGAGCTTTCCCAATCCCCCGAATTCAGCGCGCACAATGACTCGCCCAACATGAGCGTCAGCTTTAACCTCAGCGTTGGCACTTTCCCCCATTGCATATTTACAGTTGTGTGGGGCTGGAACTCACAATCTCCTCCTCGCTTTCCCCCGCTCCCGCTGGGGCCGGCGAAATCTTTTCCAGGGCTGTAATTTGGAAATAACGTTCGTCAAGAGACTAAAGAACAGCGGGATCAAATTGGTGCCCTTCTCCCGGCAGGCTGCGAGAGAGCGGAGAGAGCGGCGGCCGCCGGGGGCTGTTTGGAAGGATGGATGAGGGGCGAGGCGTGCCCGCCACTCCTGCCAGAGCTGAAACTAAAATATTGCAAATTGCCATTGGTTTTTGGTTTTTTTTTAGGGGGTGGTTTGTAATACCTCCGTGGCGGAGCGCCCTGCAGCTCACCCAGCGGGAGGGAGAGGCTGGAGGCTCCGGCTGCGGCGCTCGCGTGCTCCGTCGCACTTTTTCCTGACCTAAAATTGTGCCTGGGCATATTTTCACAACCCGAAGGAGAGCTGAGCCTCCTCTGTCATGTTGATTTCCAGGCAGCTTAGCCCCAGCTCATCTTAAACAGCCTGATAACTCAACGAGAACATTCCCGCAGGAATAAGTGTTTGTGCCGCGTTTCGGTTGCAACTGCCAGAACAACAAATCAAAGAGCTTTTCTCCCCAACAGATCGAGCCCTGACACCAAGGAAGGGGTTTTCCAGCAGCGCTAGCGGAGGGCACGGTCCCCAGCCAAAAATGCCCAACAGCCGGCGATGGCCGAGAGCATCGCAAGAGCTGCCTCTGTCTGTAGGAGCTGTGGGGGGGTACGTCCATACGGAGAGTTTCTACAGTAGGTGCAATTGCCACCTCTATACAAAGCGTTTTCTTTACAAAGCAGCATTTCATTTTAGCTGCAGGTATGAGTAAGAGCACGGAGGTGATTGCCTGCAACACGGCACATCGAACAAGGAGGAGTGTAATGAGACCTCGGGCGAGGAACAGATTTGATTTTGAAGGATGAGGCTCCGGGGGATGCTGGGTTTTCTGGTACAAAGCACTTGCCTGTGCCTGGCAGTAAAGCCTGGATCTGTGCAGCCCTATGCGGGGGGAGAGAGGGGGAAATGAAGGTAAAAGCTTGCTCTGATTTCTTTAGGGAAAAAGGAGAGGGGAGAAAGGCTCCGCGCCCCGACCCAGCCCCCGGGGGGCAACGGGCAGAGGTGTTGGGGGTTCATCCCAAGGAGCAGAAAACAAACATTTTGCTGACACCCACAAATATCAAACACACTCCCAGGGCGCAGGGGAGGCTGTTGAAAGGCCAAAGGTTTTTTCCCTTAACACTCTGTTTTTATGATTCAGATTTTGGTAGAAGCACTGAACTCGGTGCACCCCTCACCCCAGGCACTGCGAAATGCCCGGCCCCACGGCGTCTCACCACCCCGCGCGTCTCGGAGCCACCGGAGGACACAAACTCCGCAGTCCAATGCCGATTTCGGTGCAGCGCGGGAGGAGCAGAGCGCCCGGGGAGGAGGGCACTGGGGATGACTGGGGACCAGCCTGCCACCGCAGGGACCGAGCTACCGGCGTTTCATGGGGGATCAACAACCTCGAGGGGAAAAAGAAACCTCCCGGGCTGGCAAACCACACGAGTCTGCAAAGGAAAAGTCTCTGCTGACCGCCGCAGGGATAGTGGATTTGTGCTAATAAATTCTGCCCCAGCTGGGATGATTTTCCGCCGTCCTCATGAGCAGAAACAAGTTGGGTCCCATGTACTAAATGGCATTTTGGCACTTAGCAGTGAATGATGTATTTCTCTCAGCCACCTCCCCCCTCTCCTCCCTAATGAGCTCAAAGCAGTCGGTGAACAACACTGGATCTTTAATTTGAGAAGAAGCATGCGAGAAGAACGGATATTTGTTCTCGGCAGGCTGCTTCACTCAGTTCGGCATTTAAAGCGATCAGCTTCAGCGCAGTTATCAGGTCACCAGAGCGCTCTTCGAAGAGGGAGAAAAGGAGGGGGGAAAAAACCAAAAAACCCCACAAACTCATGGGTTGAGATAAAGACAGTTTAATAGAACAGTAATGGAAAAAGAAATAATAATAATAATAATAACAACAATAGTAGTAGTAATAATAATAATGAGATCGG
>VUYV01000039.1:1539696-1575234 GCA_008711295.1 Anarhynchus alexandrinus
GTGACATCTATGGTGTGGAATATTCCTTCAGGCAGCTTGTCCTGTCTGTGCTCCCTCTCAGCTTCTATGGGAAGCTGAAAAAGTCCTTGACTAATGTAAACATCACTTAGCAACAACTAAAACAATATGTGTTATCAGCATTATTTTCATACTAAATCCAAACCACAGCAGCTACTAGAAAGAAAATTAACTCTATCCCAGCTGAAACCAGGACATATATATATAACTTATACATACCAATGCCTCGAAGGCAGCCATATGCAAGGGCTGGGGGCAGCAGGAGTGGCCTCTTCCCTCACTCATCTCATTCATCTTGGAGAGGTGATGCCCCATCACCCCGGGGGAGCGGAGCCACTGCCAGCGGGCACCAGCGGGGCAGGGGGAGGCCCCCAGAGATCCCCCCCTTTTCTGCACTGGCATCATGTAGGAAAACCCACACACCACGTCCTGCCACGCAGGCGGCAGCGTGGCTACTTTGGCTCATGGTTCCCTAAGGTCCAGGTAGGCTGTTAAGCAGTTGTCCTCGTGCTGGCCGGGGCTTTAGCTTCTGTGTAACTCTTTTTCCGCAATGATCTGCCGCGGTGGGAGGAAAAAAGCCCTGAAGTCGTACGGTTTTGAAGTGCCTTAAAAGCTGAGTGGGAAATGCTGCGCATGCTTTTGTGCAAGATTTAACACACGCTTCAGTGTACGTTTTTGTGCACATTCTTGTGGAAGGGGGTGCTGGGGAATGCCGGGGAAGGATGAGCTTGGCAGAGGGCTCTGGGAGCTGCTGGAAAGGGTCCCCAAGGGCGCCTGCCCGGGCAAGGGGCACTGGCGGCCGGGAGGAGCCGGAGCATCGCGCTTTGCTGTTACCCAGGCTTCGGCTGCAGCAATGTCAGCCCCGGGTCCTGGCTGACAAAGAGCAAAGGGGATGTTAGCCAAACGCCTGGCTTTGTCCTAACAGCCCTACTGAAAAAAACAGGCTGGGAAAATTAAGGGCAACTCGCAGGCTCGGGGCACAGGATAAGAGGGGTGTCCTGGGCAGCGGAGCCCTCCCGCGGCTCTTTCCGTCACTTTAAAATGATTTTGGTGGCAAGACAAAGGTGAAGTGTGCAGGAGGGAGCACAGAGCGACTGTTGCTGGTGCCACCAAATTTATACAGGGGGAAAAAAAATGGTGGTTGAAATCTGAGGGCTGGGACACCCTGTGAGATGTAAATGCCCCGTTTCTGGGCTGAGCATCCGCAGGGCTGGTGGGATGGCACCAGAGCTCATCTCAGAGCAATGAAACCCCAGCGCTAAGCCACAGCATCCTTTAACCTGACAGAAACCCGGCCAGGAAGAGAGGGTCAGGTGTCCATCTCCTTTGACAGGACTAGACAAGAGTCACAGCTCTGCTCCTCAATGCAGGGAAACAGCAAGTGAAAAGTGCTTGTCTGTACTTAAATACAAGGGAAGGGGAGAAGGAAACATCCAGGAGGAGATGACACTTAACACACTTGTCACTCAGCAGTTATTGACAAGACTAATTTGTTCTTAAATGCTGCAATAAAATGATTCCCAGAATAGTGCAGCTATATGATTACAGAGAAAGTAATAATTAAATCTTATTTATTGGTTTTCATATATATGCGCGGGGATGTGTGTGTAATGGTAAATATTGTTGAAGTAGGAAGGTGAAGCACCTAGAAATCTTGAAAACCATCTTCAGGCCCCAGCTTTGCTGCTGTCGTCATCGGGAACAGGATCCAGCTCGAAATAATCCATCCTGCAAAGCTGCTCCTTGCCAGATCTCCGAGTGCTTTACAAACACTAACGCATCTGTCCTTAGAAATTGTCCCACAAAGCAAGGTGGGTATTTTCTATTAGCATAGCATGGGCATGGGAGATATTACCTGTTACAAGCCCCTGGTCTAATTTTCCACGACTTGTCAAGTAACTGTGGGACTCAAGTCTCCATAGAAACATCTGTCATTTTATAAATGTTTACCCGTAAAAAAATAAATTGGTGATAGATGCCTTGTGGACCTCATTTCTCCTGCCAAACTGATTAAAATAGTACTGGGGGGAGAAAAAAAAAGACAAGAAAAAGCTTTTGCTGTTCTTCTCTGAACAATTTAATCTTACCAGCTGTCATATAGTGCAAACTGTGCCCCAGGCTGCTTTTGGGTACCTGAGCTCTTCTGCTTCCCTTCTGACCTCTCATTTTTGCTAGCGTCTCCTTAGAGATCCCTCTTGTTTGTGTAGTGCTGCTTTAGAGGGAAATGATGTGCCAGCTATTAATACCAAATTACTGCTCATTCCAGAAAAAAATACATCTCCTCCACGACGACGACAGATCCACGGGCTATTGCAGAACTGGGTGGCTGGGACGCACAGGGCTGGGCGGGTTGGAAACCTGAACCTAAGCCTGATCTGGTTTAAGGATTCGACAGCTTAGTTTCAGCTTTGGCCCCTTCAGAGCCGAGGGCAGGCTGGGCTGCTGCCGTGGCTCCACCTGGGATGGGGTTGGCTTTCTTGCTAGCAGCTGGTGTGGGGCTGAGTTTTGGATTCGGGATGAGAGCTGTGTTGATAGTGCGCTGATGTTTTCGGTTGCTGTTGGGCAGTCAAGGCCTCTTCTGCTCCTCACACCGCCCCACCAGCGAGTAGGCTGGGGGGGCACAAGGAGTTGGGAGGGGACACTGCCAGGACAGCTGACCCCAAGTGACCAAAGGGATATTCCATGCCATGAGACATCAGCAATAAAACTGGAGGAAGAAGAAGGAAGCAGGGGACGTTCACAGTGATGGTGTTTGTCTTCCCAAGTCACCGTTACGCGTGATGGAGCCCTGCTTTCCTGGGGAGGGCTGATCACCTGCCTGCCCATGGGAAGCAGTGAGTGAATTCTTTGTTTTGCTTTGCTTGCACACGCGGCTTTTGCTTTACCTATTCAACCATCTCTATCTCAACCCACGAGTTCTTTTCTCACTTTTACTCTGCTGCTCCTCTCCCCCATCCCAGCCGGGGGCAGTGAGCGAGCAGCTGCATGGTCCTGGTCGCTGGCTGTGGTCAAACCACCACAGCTGCCAAACGCCAAAACCAGATAAGCAACTTTGCTGTGGAAAGCAGTAATGCCATCAAAAGCTTTGGGGATCCTGGTCTGTGATTACAGCTCAGGGTTCATTTGAGCGTTACGCCTCATAGACTACTTTAATTCAACATTATTTTCCTTTTATCCTATTGTCTCCCAAGTAATTCCCATTATTAACCAGCCTCAGAGCCCTGGCCTTGGGTCTCCTTTCCGTCTCTGCGTAGCCGGAGGGACGGTGCACTTGGGCAGCCTGTCCACTCCTACCTCTGTGCCAAAACCAGCGTGCGGGAGGGGACTGTGACGGGCTGATCACCAACGGGTATACCTTCGTGGTCATTTTGTATATACAGGAGCAAACGAAAGGACATGGGGAAAAATGTCCTACCTGGCGTGAAGGTTCAGGCAGCAGCAGAGGTTTCCCGCTGGGCTCGCTCCCGCCTCGCCAGACCCCGGCATGCAGACATGATTCCTCACCCCTTGGTTTCAGCCCCCAGAACAGCCAGATCTTGTGCTTCAGAGAACATAACTGTTTTCAGGAGGGCCGGACAGCGGCCCGCGTGGTGCAGACGCGCGTGGTCCAGCGCGGTCGGAGGGTCTGGGATGTTGTGCAGAGCCAGGGCCAGGCAGCGGGTGACGACGCTGAGTGCGGCACAGCAATTCCTATGTCCTTCTGCCTTTGGGGTTTGCCATGGTACCAGGAACTCCTGGAGGAATTTGATATTTGGTTGCCTATATCAAAGTTATGGTTTGATACAGTTAATAATAAGCTTTGCTGTAGACTTTGGGGATTCATCATGGCTCTCCTTGTTTATTAGACTGATTTTTTTGGTATGTTTTTAAGTTGAACCACTGAAACTGGGACATCTGACCCACAGGACCATGCCCTTGGCCCTGCTGCTGCCACCCAGGGTGTAGCATGGCTCTTCTCCTGCACTAAAACCCTTAAGTGAATTATCCCTCTGATTTGGATCAGAAACACGCTGGGCTTCATCCCCAGCAGTGCCACCGAGGCACGGCACACAGTTGGCTCTTGGGGTGCTAAAATGGAAGGAAAGACAAAACCCTCGAGCCTTTTAATGCTTAAGCAGTACATAAGGAAACAGATACTTCACTAAGAAAAAACCCTCTTAATTATAACAGTCTCATAGTGAGAGAATAACTCATTTGACCAACATTTTCAGACTCACTGCAGGACTAAACTATTAAAACAAAAGAAAGAAAACCAAATGAAATAAGAGTCTTGAGCCGTTTTTTTTTTTCTCTTGACCCAGAATAAATGATACCTCAAAATAAATGACATAACACTTCATGACTTATTGTTCTTTAAAAAATCATTAAGTCAACAACTGTTAGTGCTGCCTCCTGGGAGCAAACTTGGGAATGTCATTAATATTAAAGTCCAGGACATCTGTCAGTGTAAACGCCGTCTCTTTCCAACTCTTTATTTGCAGGTTGAAAATCATTTCTGCAGTCGATACATATTTGAGTCACACTTGTAGAAAAGTGAAAAATATCTCCGGGTTTATGAGTGTCAGATTCTCCGCTGGAGATCTGTGTTGAAATAATGAATATTTAACTTTGAAGAAAAATTAATTTCTATTCACCTTGCCCCACAGGCAGTTACTTTTAAAGAAATTAAGGTACCAATAGTTGTAATTTAGAGTCTCTTGCGTGCATAATAGAAAGCAACGAAAAAAAAAATAAAGACTTGCTCAAGTCTGCTCAACGCCTTGAGAAAATGTACTTTAAATTATTCAGAGGCAGTTTGTCTCGCACGTGGTATGCGCGACTCCCCCACGTTAATCCCCCGCTCCCCGGAGCAGCAGGCAGGGGAAGGCAGCTGGAGGCAGGAGAGGAGCTGGGAGCGCACCTTGGCCGCCGGCGGCGCGGTGTTCTGGCTCTGCCCTCCGTGGGATGCTGTGCCAGGATGCTGCGCTGGGATTCCCCCTCCCCATCGCCCGGAGCCTGTTTTTGGAAAAGCGGCTCCTTCGGTAGCAGCCAAGTGTGAACAACTTAGCGCTTAGAGCGTGCACAGTGGTAAAAATCCTTCTCTTTTTCCCTTTTTCCCCAGCAAATCGCAGGCTGTAGCCTGGCGGGCATTACCGCACGCTGGCCCGTGGGGCTCTGGCACGAGACCATCGTCCTCCCCGCCGGCATCTCCCAGCTCTCAGCTGGAGCTCTGCTTCCTTTCCTTCCCCAACGGGGAAGCATTCCCTTCGCAGATAGCGCTGGGCATGGAGAAAGCTCTGGAAGCGTTGGCAAAGGGCTCTGAGGTGCAAAGCCCAGGAGCTTCGATGGAGGAGTGCAAGCAAAGGAGAGAAAAAAACCATTTAAAGAGCAAGTTGTGGGCACAGCGTGGCTCAGGGCTCCTCTCAGCACCTATGAACGCCAACAAGAGTTTTAACTTTATTTTTAGTCTGTACAAACCCGAGGCCACTACAAAGCCTTTTCTTTACAAGATTTGGTTCTGAATTCACCCCGGCAGCCCTTTAAGTGGATGCTTTCAGCCCAGAGAAACAAGAGGTCTCACAAGGATTGATGGAAATATAGAAATATTTGGAAACATTAACAGCAGGGTCAGAGCAGAAGGGAAACTCGACGAAGCAGAGGTCCAGCTCCGTAATCTGAGTGGAACCAGCTTATCAGGAGGTCCTAAAATAGAGCTGGGTTGGTAACACTGCCCCGAGCCTCTACTTCTTAACATTATAATAGGGTTTTTCACTGGGATTTCTGCCTGAGTTTCTGTTTGTGAGTCAAATAAACCCTTGCAGAAATCTCGCTGGAACTGGCAGCATCTGGGCTCCTTCTGCGGACCAGAATGAGGGCTTTGCTTGGAGCCAGGGGACTCGAGTGTGGCCCTGGCCGCCTTCTCCGTGTGACCCTAAAGAGGTCCTGGAGGAATGAAAGCAATCTGGTGACCTTTCTGCTTCTCCCCCCCAGCCACCTGAGCAAGGAAACTATTCCTTCAATTTAGCAATAAGAGCTTTTTACACAGCATAGTATATATAGGCGGATAAACCTGCCTTCTCCGTGGAGCTGAGGGTAACGTCGAAGCACTGCGTAGTCTGTGACAGATGACAGGCAGGGCGAAATCTCTCATGCGGCTGAGGAAGATAGTCCCTTACGAATTCCCTCCAGGAGCCAGTTTATCATACACCAATTGGCATGAAATAAAATCCAGCCTGGAAAAATGGAGAGGTTATGGAGAGTGAATGAAGCGCAAGAGCCGCGCTCTGCACTGCTGCCCCGCTGCTGCGCTCCAGCCCTGTCTGCGTCTGAGGAGCAGGGAACGAGAAGTCTAAAAAATTAGACCTGGTATTAATATTCGGCTTAATATTTTCAGAGGTGGAGGGAAAAATGGTTCAGCTTAAACCTGGTGGGTGGGATCCGTTCTAGTTCAGCGCGTTTTCTCCCCCAGGCAGAGCCCGCGGCGGCAGCAGAGCCACGTAGGAGCGGCGGGGACAGATTATCCATCACCTCTCGGATCCAAGATGGATGTGTGGAGGAAGGCGCAAGTGGTAGCCGTGAGCAGCGTCCTGGCACTGCTTTCCAAGGACGAGGCCTCCGGCGGTCCCTGAGGCTGTCCCCGTGCTTGGACACGGTCCACGCTGTCCTGGAAGGAGGGCACGTGCGTGGCAGCCCAAGCAAAGTGATTGCCTGGAGAACACAGCACCCAAACGCTGACAATTAGCACGTGGGTTTTAGTTGCAGAAATGACCAAAACATTCAGAACAATTTATTTAAATAAAATAAAATTAAATAAAAACCAAAATCAGATGTCTGATTTTATCTAAAAAAAAAGGCTGAGGTTCCTTCCTCCCTTGTATTTGCCAGGTAGTTCAGCAGCTGGCTTCGGAGCTGGTTTGCTCTGGCTTTCAATTTTTATTTTTCCCATTTCTACTTTATGAAGATGCCTTTGAGATGAGAGCTGGGGCCATCTGGGGGACTCACCCAGCCTTTCCCACTAAGTTTGACGATATAGGTGGGACAAAAGTTAATTTTATAAAGAAAGTGGCCTCCAAAAGAGGCTGAGTGTAAAGGTGGGGCAGGGAATATTTTGAGATTTTATCCAAAATGTGCTACAAATGGAAATTTCACCCTCGCAGAGGAATACAGAGACTCCTCAGCATCACCAAGTCTTTCCTGGGGAGGGCAGGATGGTTGTGAGGACGCGTGTGCCTCCGCTGCTGCCATGCCCTGTATCGCAGGCACGGACCCCAAATAGCTCTGGTTATTCAGAGGCTGAGAAGAGGTTAATAAATAGTCCCCTCCTGATGAAATCAATTTAATTAGCTTGACTTGGGTAGGAATAATAGTATACTCCATCTCCTCACTCGGCATTTTTCAGACTATGTACAGTAGCTGTAAAACCCAGTTTTTATGATCTTCCTCCAATGAAATAATGAAATGAAATCCCCGGCGCCCGATGTACCAGGCACTATAACTCATGGGTGAAACAAGAACATGTGTTTGGGGGACAGCTCAGGACAGAAGGCAGGTTTTATTTATCGGGTTTGGGGTTGGTTTTTTTTGCTACTGTGCTTTATTTCATTATGTAACCTTTCATACTATATTCAGTATTAATTCATGGGGCATTATTTGAAGCTTATAATGTAAAACCAGTGAAGTGTTTACTGGATGAGTGTTTTATGTGTGCGCACAATTACTTTGCTGAATCTGTTTTATCCGCTTTCAAGGGCCTCTTTTTCATATATCCCAATGGTTTAAATAGCATTTTTTATTAGAGTGCTTAGGATTTAAGTAGGTAAACTCTTCTGAGTGATGCTTTTTGGGGATCTCTGGCATTTAAAAAATTAAAGCGATATAGCTGAGGCTGGCTTAACTCTCTGAGCTCTTTAGCGTGCGTTACGTGACTCGGATGCCAAATTTGAGGCTCTCTATGTCCTCTTCGGTCCCACGACCAAAGTAGCTGGAAGAATTTGGATGAATTGCAGGAGCGACAGAACAGAGATCTTGGGATCTCTCAAACTGGCCGAGGCCAGCATTGCCCCACGTGTGGCCGGGAGGAGAGCAGGGTGGGGGACGGCTGTTTTCTCTTCCCAGGGCACAACAGAGGTCGTACAAAAGCAATCGGCATTGAGCTAACGTTTCAAGCAATAACAACCAAGTTGTTTCAGTTCTAAAGCAGCAAATTACCTGGCTGGGTCACTGCGTGTGACAGCCAGCATCCGTAATGTTATCGCACAGGGGGATTTTTGGCCACTGCCTCTGCTTTTCCAAACCACTCATTATTTTTCAACCATTTGTACATACTTTTTCTCTTTTGGGGAGAGTTTTTCATGGTGTGCTCATCACTGAGTGTTTATGTTTGTGTGTGCTCTTCTAAACCTGCCCTGATCAGAGCGGAGGTGGGAATTGAAAGAGCCATCAATCCCCCGATCCCTCCTGTTGGGGCAGAGATGTTGAGACTCCACCTGGAGTTCTGTATTCCACTTTGAAGTCCTCAGCAAAAGAAGGACATGGACCTGTTGGAATGAGTCCAGAGGAGGCCACGAAGATGATCAGAGGGCTGGAGCACCTCTTCTATGAAGGCAGGCTGAGGGAGTTGGGGTTGTTCAGCCTGGAGAAGAGAAGGCTTCGGGGAGACCTTAGAGCCCCTTCCAGTCCCTAAAGGGGCTACAGGAGAGCTGGAGAGGGACTCTTGATCAGGGAGTGGAGTGATAGGACGAGGGGGAACGGTTTTAAACTGAAAGAGANGTGGTGAGGCACTGGCCCAGGTTACCCAGAGAAGCTGTGGCTGCCCCATCGCTGGAGGTGTTCAAGGCCAGGTTGGACGGGGCTTGGAGCAACCTGGGCTGGTGGGAGGTGTCCCTGCCTATGGCAGGGGGGTTGGAACTCGATGATCTTCAAGGTCCCTTCCAACCCAAACCATTCTATGATTCTGTGAATCTATGGAGACCTGCAGCACATAAGCCCTGTACTTGCTAGTGTCTTTGGAGTAGCAAAGTGAGGCCGAAGACGAGTGAGAGAGAGCAGTGAGGGGGGGGAAGACTGATTTTGGGAGCCTGGATTGGGCATTGACTCACCAGCCTCACCCTCAGCATCATTCAGACCCCTTTCCTATCTGGTACTTGTCTCTGCTCCCCTTGCCTCCCTGGGGAACCAGGCGCATCCCCAAATCTCCGGGCTGCACCGAGCACGAAGACTGACTCCAACACACACACGTGCGCACACACACTCACACATACACGTTGGCTTTCTCTGCTGGGACCCGCCTGGCCCACGGCAACAAAGCACGGAGCCTCCTTGCACACTTATGTTCATTTTTGCCTGCCCAGAGCAAGCAGTTTCTCTGCAGAGAGCGCGCTGCAGCAAAGCCGTCACCAGCGCGATTCACAGCAGTGCTGTGGGAGAGAGGTTTGTTCCCGTCAGCCGTGGACGCGATCTCTGGCCCCTGTTCCCTTTTTTTACCATAATTTGCCTCCTCTGTCATCATCCTGGGCTCTGCTCATCCCACCCTGGGGGGCAGAGCAAAATGGCCTCATGATGAATGAAGAAAAATGGTGCTCTCGCGCTGGTGGGATCATTAAATTAACCCTTAAAAACACTTCAGCCCGTATTGATCAGCGGAGCACGGGCAGCCTCTCCCCGCTGCCGCCTGGCCAGCCCCAGCCGGGGGACAAGCGCAACCGAAGATCCCTGCTCGCTCCATTAAACACTAAACTGCGGTAATGAAGTGTGATGGCAGTGATAAATCCCACCATTAGCTCCTGCCTTTGGGCAACGAGCGTGGGCCAGAGCCGCAGAGAAGGGCTGGGACCCCCTCGCAACCCCGCTGCCGGAGAGAGGGACAGGCAGAGCAAAGCTCCCCGCGGTCCCCGTCCCCAGCAATTAATTAGCAATTGAGCCTTGAGAGGGATGTGCTCAGCATTTCTCTATGGCATTTCAACGTGCCGGTTTACTTGTGCTCCCCTCACCTTCAGGTGCTTCTGCCCGTTGCATTTTACATCATCCTTCAGCTTTTAAAAGCTTTCCAGAACACGGTTTGCTCCTGCTTTACTTGTTACTAGGTTTTTTCTGTTGTTTTACAGCATCTGCCATAATATGTGTCTGCTCTTAAATCTTTGGAAATTACTGTATGTTAACAAGGTGTTCTGGATTTCCTGCGTCTTCATCCGTATGGATTAGAGATGCTGCAGTTCAGTGGTGACAGAGTAATTTTAAAGAAAAAAAAAAAGATACGGGAAATACTATGAACACAGGAGCTTAAAACTGAAATTATTTTTATGGTTTGTATTATTTTATCTCCATGAAATAGATAAACATGGAAAAACACAGCTTTCTCATTGGGGGTAGTCAAACAAATCATGTACTTGGACAGAGACACAACTGAAGCCTGGGAAAGACGGCCGTGTTTTAGGTGTCTGCCTAATGATCACAGCGGTGGGTTTTGAGTGGCAATCATGGTACAAGGCAGGTATCGGCCAGTTCAGTCAGATGGGGACAAATGTGACTCTTGGAGACAGTGAGACGGCGGTGGAGTCAGGTGTTCAGCATCCCCTACACCTCTCAGGGCTTTGTTCGTGTTGGGGGAAACACAAACACAAACATCTTAAAAGCCACCAAATCTGTTTAAAGCCCCAGTTTGGCAGAGTCTGTAAGCTTATGAGATGCTTCATCCCTGTTCATTGAGTACTTAAGCCACTTTGGAGATGTATTTATCTATAAGCACAGCCGCAAATCCCACAGAGTGTAGGAGATGGGATTCATGTGCATACAGCTAAGCACGCGCTTAAGCGCTTTGCTGAACAAGATACTCAGAAGCTTGAATAGATGGTGTATCTCTGATGCTGAGAGCAGGATCAGGCCCTCTGTTTGTGTTGACTAATCTGAGCTGAAATGGTGGCAAAACCACAACTTGTATTATACCTAAAAGCCCTCCTATTTTTATAAAAAATCCTATCAGATTTTTTCAGCTGTGGCAACAAATCCAAAAGGATGTCTGGAGTTTGTAGGCTGAATGTTTGCCTATAAAAAATACATGTCTACAAGAAAAGCACATTTGTGTGTTGTGCAGCTCAGGACAGGAGGATCGAGCACGCGTTCTCAGGAATTTGAGTGATGGAGCCCAGCGCTGTGCCCCGGGCACAACCAGAAGCCACTGCTTTAAGGACACGGGTTGTGGCACTGACCTGACCTGCGGGGACTCAAGCTCAGACCCCACCAGAGACATACCCCAAGGGGTGCTACACTGGGTGCATGAAAATGCAAGGCAGAATCTGGTCTGCTATGTAAACAGGGGATTTTCTTTCTTTCTTTCCGTATAAATAATCTGAATTTCTGTGCTTCCTGCCCATTCATGACACGATGCTTTGAAGGCAGGAGAAGAAAAAGTGATGGATGCTTGTGGTCGCAGAGGACAAATGTCAGTCTGGGAAGTTTCGATAGATACTGAAAACCCTTCTAGGTTTTCAGCCAACCGAAAATTCATTTTGCAGCAGACAGATCATTAGAGGACGAGAAAAGAACAAAAAAAAGCCCAAATCCTTTTTCTGGTGCAGATGGGGGAATTTTTCACATCACTTGTAAGCTCCTGGGTACGGTACAGGATGTTTCACATGATCACTGAGATTTCCAGTGTATGCGATGTAGGAAGATGTGTTTCCCATAGCAAACACATACAGCATGGCAGCTAAGCCCCATTAATCCTTATTTAACCTGCTAACCGTATTGTCAAATCTTATTCTAATGCTAGTAACTGTTAGTGTTTTGCTTTACATTGGGCCCTTCCTTCACCTTGCGGTTGGTGGAGTCACGTTTATCACCGTGCCAGCTGAGCTAAAGGGAAAGCCGTGTTCTGGCAGTGCCAAGGAGGCGCTGAAGGATGCTCCTTGCTTGGGGACTCACCACTTTGCGTGCCCTGAACACCGGCAGGATTGTGTGGATGCCAGAGAAAGGCAAAGGCGATAGTCAAAGCCATGAGCGTTGGTTCAGCTCCTTATTTTTCTGCAGACTTTGCAGGCACAGACAGGTCACACACACCTCTGAAGCAGGAATAACCCTTCCCACCCCGCTCCCAGTTAGGGACTGTACCTCCAGGCAATGGGGCTGGAGTCACCTATAGCACCCCACGCTGCACAGCTCTCAGCAAGGCTTGGACACTGAGGAGCAGAAGAAAGCGCTAAGGAACAAGGTTTGGTAATTTTGATCACGTTCAGACCCTATACTGTTATTTATGTAGTCCTATGGACAAGGAGATTCACAGATCCCGTTGCCCTCTTCCCCAAGCCACGAGCTGTCACTACGCGCCCATGCACCGACCAAAGAGCTCAGCCGTACTCTTCCAGCAGCACGCCTCGATCTTCCCGCATTTGGAGACCAGCGACGCCTTTAAATAATGCACTGTCAGTTGATTGACAAATATGCTACCCTCAGCCAGACATAGTGCTAAGTGTACGCCTCCGAATCCATAGTGTCTCAATCGAAATGCAATGATACAGCATTTATCCTCCCCTTGTTTATTATTTCTGAGTTGTCTTTAACCATATATCTCATTTAGGGCAAACCAAGTCACAGCTAGATTAGATTACAGCAAGGAAATAGGATTATTTTAAGTAGATAATATAAAACATGTCTTTGGAAACTCCATGCTAATTGCATTATCTTTGGTACATTGTGAGAGAATTATCTGTATTGTATTAGGTGGTGGAAACATGCCAAAACGCTATTTAAAATGTGAGTGGGTTATAACGACGAGTCAGTCATTGGTCGCAGATAAATTAAAAGGCAGGAGACGTTTGTGTTCCTAATTTCTGACTTTCATTTTGTCGTCCCCCCTCCCCGTTCCCAAGGCGGTGGCTATGGAGAGCAACCGCACGCCAGCGACGGCTTAAACACCGAGGTGAAGCTCTTGTGATTACATCTGCCATCAGACAGCCCTTTCAACTCCAAGCCTCACTGCTCAGAAAACGTCAGAGACGGCTCTAACGAGCGCGGAGAGCAAGCGCCAGCAAACGCCACTTGTACTCAACGGTTCTGTTTTCATGAAACATTAAAGTTTCCGTCATAATTTGTCCAATCTGGACCAAATGACAGTGACAAAATTTGTAATGATTTTTTTTCTCCTGCTGACAACTGGCTGGGAATAACACAGGCGGCTGTCAGCAGCGTCGTGGTGTGCTTGGAGCTGGAGCCCAACCAAGTGTCATCAGTGGGATCGGAGATAATTTATTTGACAGGCTACTAATGAACCTAAATATGACAACAAAAATGACTTTCTAATCTACCCGAGAATTTAGAAACTGAAAAACCCGATTAGACTCTCAGTCCAGGGGTCACGTTGCCCTTAGCCCCACAGCTCACAATTGCTGAAGATTCAGAAGAAAATTGAAAAAATTACTGAATTGCCGGCAATTTGGCTGAGACAGCCGAGAGTCAGGCTGTGGACCTGGCAGCCCAGGTCCCTCATCTGTTGCTGTCTCTGCCAAGTCTCACAGTGCAGCCCGGGTCAACTGACCTCCATTTTCTCCTGAAGGTGGATAGCAGCTATTTCCTGCTTTAAAAAGCTCTGTTTGAACACAAAATCATATTATTGTTACAGCAGGAGACTGTACATTGCAGTAGTGGTGGGGGAATGAAGGTCCTACCTAGGTCTTGCAGGTAATGGCATCTTGCTCAAAATGCATTTTTTTTTCTCCCCCATCATTTCCTTTGCTATCATAAGTCTTCAGAAAAGAAGCCTCAAATAGTCAGCCTTGCTCTGGGTTTTGATGACCACCCGAAGTAGGAGGTGCACAGGGTGGCTAGAAGACGTTGGGAAAAACTGATGCTATCTAGGAATATTTATAACAGTCATTTATTGAGTTCAGGCAGCACAGAGGTTCCCAGGGCGCTTGGGATGGTGTCCCCAGACTAACTGCTTCACCGCTGAATATTATTTCCTCTCTGGAAGCATCTGCCTTCAGGTTGCCACCACAGCTGGTGCCCCCATGTCCTGGTCTTTCCCCCCAAGGGTTGAGGTTTGCTCCAGCCCTGCTCGGCTTGCAGCCCGCAGCCAAGCATCAGCGCGATGCCAACACGGCCGATGGGAATGCCTTGCCTGGGAAGTCCACCCTGCCAATTCTTCTAATGTTTCAGAAACAGGCAGCGAGCGGTGGTGGGACTCGTGCAGCTGGGAGGACCCAACACTGGGAGCCGAACCCATTAATTCTGCCATGTGCTACTGGAGGGTTTCCACAATGAAACTTCTCATTACCCAGGCATTAATTAAAGGCTCGTGGGGAGCTCTGTGCTGGCGCCAGCCCTGGCGTGGTGCTATGGCTTTGCACCAACCGAGAAACCCATGGGAGCAGAGGAAAACCCCACTGCCACAGTGCCTGGCGCCAGCAGCTCGCACAGCCGCGGAGCCTCTGCCGGACTGCTTATACTCTGCTCGCGCCCGACCGCTGCTTCGGCCCCAAATCAAAGCTAAAACACTATGGACTTAAAAGCTATTCTGTTAGCGGTAAACTCTGCTGCCTGCCAGGAACGTATTTGGGACTATTTACTCTTAAAATGCCTTTTGGGAGCCGGTTTCTGTTCCAGTGTAGCTGCAGAGAGTTTATGCAACGCGAGGACTGAAGGCTGAGCAAAGAGCCTTCCCCTGCATCCGAAAAAACACTTGCAAAGAAACACAATATCCTCCGTGCAGCACAGCGCGCTCCCAGCCTCCTTCTCTTTCGTGGTTTAAATGCTCCAGAGACTTTCCCGCATTCGCAGGGCAGACGCAGCGCGGGCAGGGGCACGGGAGAGCCCTTCCCAACGGCTCCGACAACGCGGCCCGGGAGGGACTGCCCCGTCGGGTGAAGGGCAACATTTAGTTTTCACAAGCAGTTATTTTAATGTAATGTCATGTCAACGACGGTGTAACTATCAGAAGGCGTTGATTTCTGCTCATTTGGTTTCTTCCTACGGGCTCACCTGGAGCCAGGAGAGGTTTGGAGGTGAATTTATTCATCACAAAACACAGATCAGAGGACTAATGTTGGTGAATCTCATTTGACACATTTAACAACTTTGCCTTGGAGGAAGGGAGGCAGGGAATTTTGGTTTTTTTAAGGAGTTCAAAACCTTCAAGATTTTCATTAACAAAATCACATTGTTCTACAGAAAACCAACCGTGTTTAGTTTTCAAAGAGACTGAAGAAAGCAACATCAGCTTTTTTCTTTAAGCCTGTGGAAATACCTTGGGTCATTATTTCTTTCATTCTTTAAAGCTTTATGCCGTTCTGGGTTCACGCCACGTGGATGCTTCCCCCGTCTCCCCCCCGCCCAGTTTTCGGCTTAGCTGCTGGAGCTCCCCAGGAGAGAGAAACCCACCAAAAGCTCTCCAGGGCAGCCTGAAAAAGCCCAGAACATCAAAGCAGTTCAGCAAACCGTCCCCTTTTTCCTCCAAAGCACTCAGGGCGGCAGCGATTTCCTGGAAGACAGCTAGCAGGCACAATTAAACCCGGCTTTCAATGAAATTTTTGCAATTGCTACCCATGCTGCTCTCAGGCCTCATGTATTAATAATTCCTCTTTCCAGGCTCTTCAGCGGGCCTGTTACAAAAAGGAAAAAAAAAAAGGCAAAATTAAAAGCACATTCCCCTGATTAAATCACCGCTCTCGTCTTTCTGGCTGCAACCACCTCCCTGTGGATGAAAACCCTCATTTTACTGAATTCTGCTGCCAAGCCGCTAACGCCTGCCTCGGGCGGGGAAGGAAAGGATGGGGTATTTGGTGCTTGGGCTCGCCTGGACCCACATCAGCCCCGCAGAGAAGCCACTCGAGCAGCAGCCCCAGCGCCCAGCAAGCCAGGACGGTCCAGCAAGAGAAAATCTGAGAGAGAGAGACTTTAACAGACCACTATTGCCTGGTGGGGTTTAGCCTGGGGATGTATTTTAAGCAAGGAAATAGGATTTCTCTGCAATTTTCTACCACTTTCCCGTTTCGCTCACATAGCAGTTCACCTGTCCCTGCTTAACCGAGCCGAACACAAGCTGTTGTGGCTTGATTGGAGAGCTCATACGGTTTTTCTTGCCTCGGTTTCCAGGCGCGTTTCTGCGGGGCACAGAAGCCGGCGGGGACGTGCGGGAGTCGCGTGTAGGTTGCTCCAGTGTGTGCCAATAAAATGTTCGCAGCGCACGAGGCGCTGGCCGGGAGGACACGGGGAATCTGTCGCGAAGAAAGGATTTGAGAAACGTTTGTGTGAGTTTGCAAACTTTTTTGGCAAGCAAGGGTTTTGTGCTCTGTTACCTATAAAACAGGCGTCTCGGGGAAAGGCGAATTGCCGGCGATGGGCTCTGTGGGAGATATAAATCACAGCTAAGCTGCTTTTATTCTCAGATCCTATATTGTTATTTATGTAGTCAATTATAGAGCCATGTGCTAAATTGTACGGCTGATGCACCTCTGACACCCAGACGGGCACGTAGCTCACTACCCCAACGCTCCCAGCTCCCTCTCCAGATTCCTCACCTCTGGCGACTTTGAGAGATGCTTTTCACAGAAATGCGCCCTTCTTCCCACCTAAAAGTAAAATTTTGTATCAAAATCCAGCTTGGGTGATATTCTGCCCATAGCCATTGGCAGGTTTCAGGTCTCATTTTGCAGCTCCTTAGATCTGGGAGTAGGAACCTCCACCGTTTGATACAGAACTCTTGTCACTGAGGTCCATAAAGATTCCATCTAGTTTGGGATGACAATGAAATATGAGATTTGATAATAATGACATTCCATGACAGCTGCTTGTAGAAGTTCTCTGGTCTTTAATGTCAATCTGCATCTCTTGTCAGTGCTTTATTCAGCAGAATTTGCTGCGATGCCCTTGCCTTCTAGGAGAAATGATGAAAGAAATAGCCCTTAACTCAGCAAAACATTTCTGAGTAAGAGATTTTTTGGTAGGATAACTGGCTGCAAATTAACTATTTTTTTTTGTATGAAAAGTTTGTTGTTTTGAAGATAAACTTTCAAAGAAAATTTTCCGTTAGAAAACCTGCATGAAAGAAGGTCTACATTTTCTATGTCATTATTAATAACACTGCTCTATGAGCAGCGGAATTAAGATATTCATCAAATACCTTAATATCTATATATCAAAGATCCATTTTTAAATCTGATGTAGAAATTATTCTTTTAAAACTTTAGTTTTCAATAAGGAGATGTCATTCTTGGTAGATGAGGATAAAGTCCATTATTTTCCTTTAGCCGTACGTGTGGCTTAAAACATTAAAAGCGTTTTCAAAATGTTATTGATTTTCCCATAAATGTGACAATTCCAACAAACGGTACTTTCAGAATATATGATACATCATTAGAGGCGTTCCGGGTAGTGACCCTATTAAAAAATCTCTGTTGCCAGCACGCATGGAAAGCATTATCAAGCTCATATCCCCCCAAATATTTTATGGGCCAGTGATATGCACTGGCTGAGCCAGAAAGCCCCTGGCCTCCTGCCACTGGGTTCAGTGGGGTTGGATGATGGAGATTTTGGCTTGACAAACGGCAGTATCGGCCACCTGGATAAACGGCGTGTTCTGCAGGCAGACCAGCAGTGCCCTGGGCACTGCCCACAGCTCCGTCCTTGCCAAAGCATCCACCCCCTGACCTCGCCAGGCTTTCCCTGTCCCTCCTCCAGCTCCCAAATCATTTCTCTGTGTCACCAGTCCCCTGTCGCCGGCTGTCGGTATCACCGCGGGGGATTGTGCCCACGCGCAGGGAGCCCTCCCCGTGTCCCTGGCTGCTCTGCAATGCAGAGCCGGTTTCTTTCTCTCTGAGCTTATCCACGAGGCCTGTGAGGGCTCACAGGGTGTTCTGCAAATTTCCAAAAATATCAGGATCGAGGGCAAAGAGGAGGCAAGTTTGACTATCGTGAGTGAGAGAAAGAAATCTCTCTATTTAGCAAGATCTCTCGGCTTTTTAGTGAGGAGGTGTGCTGCTGACCCGCGGTACCCCAGTTCCTTCTGGTGCCCATCATCTGCTGCTCTGAAAATGGGCTCTGAAATACGAAGTCGGGGACAAAGTGGCTGTAGCAGACAAAGGGTGGAGGGCAGGGATGGCAGGACAGGCAGGCCTTGGGGAGGGGATTTCCCACGGAGACGTCTCTCCCCATCACCCCTGCTTCACACAGATGCCCACTCATGGCACCCACCAGCAGCTTGGCAGGGATGGACAAGCCAACAGAGACCATTACCAGAGCATCACCCACTTTTGGTGCAGATGCCCTGAAACTAAATCCTTCCCGCGATGCCAGGCATGGTGTTAGGACACCACTTCACCTCTTTAACATGACCTAGCTGCAAAGTTGTAGGAATACCCAAGACATTCGCTTCTGTTTCAAACGCTGGTCTGCATCACCCAGAAGTGCTGGGCACCTACTAACACCTTCATCCCAGTGCTGCCCACTGGTCCCCGAGACAAACTGGTGCATCTTAAACAACAAGCGAATTAAAAATTGCAGCACGGCTGCAGCAAGCTGTGTTGCAGAAATCTGCCAGTTGTCCGCACCAGCTCTTTGCCTTTGCCTGCCTCAAAAGCGGACAGCTCTTCCAGTCATCCTCAGGATTTCTGTTGATGATTAATGCACAGCAGGAGCATCTGGAAAGCCTCAGATGAAACAGAGCGCGGTAAATGGATGGCTTTTGTAAGTGATGGTGAAAATGCCATTTTGTCCATCGTGAACACCCCAGCTGGCTCTGCACCCACCCCGCCACGGGTGAAAGTGGAGCTGCTTTTATTTGAGGGCCACTTTTGCTGGAGATATTTGGGGTTTTCAGAGGACACAGCTGCACCCAGCACCCAGGGTGTCCCATGACTGACTCCTTATACGCTGCTGGGAGATCCTTGGACACGGGGCAGTGGAGTCATCCTCTTTTCTCTGCCTTATTCCACTCACAGTGCTTTATTGCAATTCCTTCAACTGCAGTTGGACTCACCTGCAGAGAGCAGGTGGGCTGGGAGAGCGAAGATAAAGAATGTGCTTTATACTCGGCTTTTAAGCAAGAACGATAACTCTGTGCATTTCAAAGGATGTCTACCAAGAAGTTAAGCTGCTATATGTATTTAATTAATTTGAAAAATGGGCTTTTGCTTTTCTGTGGTATTATTCTCTTAATATCATTCTGCCTTTTCCCAGTCAAATATACACCAAGAGCAGCAGCTATTTTGCTTGGTCCAAAAAACACTGTTTCTTTCCCTGTTTCTTTTGTTCTCTATATAATATTGAGAACATAAGACACCACAAAGATACGGTTTTGTGACAGCATTTACTCTCTATATGCTAACAGGCCCAAGTATATATAAAAGTGCATATACACATGCTGGTGTTTGTGTGTGTATATATATATACACACACACACATACTGCTATGACAGTGGAGTTGGGTGGGTTTTGCCACAGACACCCCCAAGACCCTCTGGGGTCCCAAGCTCTTTAGAGGGATGCTTCCCAATTCCTGTACATGGAAAATAGTAGTCTCCAGGCAGGAGGTAATAAGTCAGAAACAACTAATAATATCATTCATCTCCTCCAGAGCCTACATTTTTATTACTTCAAACTGCGCACAGGAGACAGGATTCACACTAGGCAGAAAAGTGTACAACCACCAGCCCTGAGCCAGGTTTCTCACCGTTATAAGCCTCACTCCCCTCTTTCTGACAACCTTTTGGCTCAAGAGCGCACATCCTCTCCCGATCTCTCAGAACACCGCGTGCCTCAGTTGCGCTGACATCCCTTGCTATCATTTGCACTTTCTTGTTCTGATTTCTGGCTGCAGTTAGGGAGCTGATCTCACCTGAAAGGGTGAGAAACCCTGATTTAGGGCCGGTTTCTGGTCTTCCTGGTGCCATTTACATTTTGCCTTCATTGACATTATCCACAATTTAATAAGAATGAAATCGGAAGTAAATCCTCTTTTCTTTTTACTAGTAAACCAACTTTTTCCTTCCTTCACTTTACACCTCCACAGCCTTGATGCTTTTAATTCCATGGAGTATTCTGAGTTGTAGCTTGCGTTACGTGTGCCGTACAAAGGAAAGCCCAGCTGTAGCAGAAGATTTCTAACGGCACAAACGCTGCTTCGGTGGATACGCCAGGGATGACAAAGACCTCCAGGATGCAAATGAGGATGTTTTGATCTTTATCTAAATTTGGGCTAGAGGCGCACTGTGCTCTAGTCTCATAGTAGGGGTGAGCAACAATTACGGGATGAATGAATATACATATATACATATATACATATATACACATACACATGTACAGAACCACTGAGAATGTTTTTATCATGCAGTATGTCTGAAATGCAACTGCAGATAAGACATCCCACACTTAGGAAATGCATGTAATATCAGCACCCTCTGCTCTGCCAAGCCCAAAGCCTTGGGGATATATCAGATCCGGCGGAATTCAGAGCGCGCCATTCAGAGATGGGATGTAAATTTGGAATTTTTCCTGCTTCTTTCTGTTACAAGTTTACCACACGGGAAATAGTTTTCCAGATCGCAGCAAAAATCACTGGTCTGACTTTGTCAAAATGTCTATCACCATCTTATCGCTGGAGCCTCAGAACGGCACTAATATGATAATGAATCCTTTACATCCCCAGCTGATTAGGTGTGAACAATGACTGATGACTCCTGTATCATTAGGGATTTCCTTTCCCTCCCTTCTCCTCTCCCCATTTGGGAACATCAGAACAAATATTTGCTAAACAAGAAGTAGCGCCCTGCCTTTTCCTTTATAAAAAGTCATATCCCCCCCCCCAAAAAAAAAAAATGAAAGAGGAGGATCTAAATTTGGAATTTATATATAAAGAGCTGGTGCCACATGAGTCGTACCGTAACTCTCCACCCCGCAAGGCAAGGAGCCTGCCAGCAGGGAACGTGCCAGCGCCGAACACCCACCACTTGTCACTCTCCCGCTGCGCACGAAGCTCGGCAACCAAGACGCTTCTCTCCCAATACCTCCGGGGGTTACGCTGGCATATTTTATGTCCTTTAATAGCACCTGCTGTTAAATACAAAATGACAGCAATGTATTGTAGAGTTTACAAAAAATCATTGAGGGCTTTCGTATCAGGAGGCAGCTCTAAAGCTGGCTGTGGGTTTTACACACACATGGGAAATGCATATGAAGACAAACTTCTTTTTTTTTTAAAGCTGAACTGTGTTATTAAGAGACACTCAAAAGAAAGAGAAGCAGGCGATGTCTTGAACTCCAACAGCTAATGCAGAATCAAAGATGTGATGAACAATCACATCATTGTACGTCGAAAGCTAATTTCAAGGGGGTGAAACTTCTCATTAAAAGCTAAAAAAATATACAGATGGCACTCATTTAAAGTGTGCTCTTATGGAAAAAAATTGGGCTCTATGTATCTGCTTGTCTTCGGAATTGACACTGCCGCATCCAGAACTGAAATGTTACCTCAGACTGATCTCTGGGACTTTTTTAAATAATGTATGTTCATTATGGACTATTTTCCAGTGTGTTGTAGAGTCAATGGGCATAATACTGTCTTGAGGGCTCGGGGACTTTTATGAGCCACTTTGGAAGCAGGGGTGCACCTTGGAAATTCAAAGAGAACTTGATTTGTGGGTAAAAGTCAACGTTTGGTTGCAGGGAACATTCAAGTTACAGATGTCTTTTCTCCTTCTCCCCCACTGCACCTCCTGAGCAGCGCAGAAACCTCCGGACCGATCCAGGACAGCCTATGCTGAAAGAAGGAGTTGATAAGCTGAAAGCACGCACGTCAGAAATGCTTCCAAAACTAAGAGTAGGCAGGTTTAGTGAGGAATGATACTGATACACACATTTTAGGGCTATTCTTATTTTCATATCTGATTTTACAAAGCGCTCCCCAGCACACCTGATGCCAAGGGACGCTGCAGGCTCACCCTGCAGATTTTCCCGCTGGCTTCTCAGCTACAAACCAGCTGTAGAGAATAGTCTGTGTGCAGGCAAATGATAGTCCAAGAGGAGAAGCAGGGCAAATGTCTGCCACAGCTGCCCAGTGCATCAGCTCAATGCTTCAAAGTAAAGTGCCTAACAAGGACTTTTGACCAGTGAGGGGCTGACGAGGCAAATAAATTAGTCGTTTGCATAGCTCAGAAGCAAGGAGGTGACGGAGCAGCACAGCCATTTGTTATTCAGAGTAATTTCCCCAGTTAGGTGGCAAACGACTTGCACTGGTGAAGGGTGATATTTACTGGGGGAGTGGAGCTGTCACAGAGCTATTTGGATCTTAAATTAAGGCCAGCAACTTTCACTGCCGTGGTATGCTGGGGAGGCAGGGGGGCACACTGAAAGCCAGAGCTCCCCTTCCTCCCCAGCATCCTTAGCAGGGTTACCTCCAGCCTGGAAAGGGACTTGGAGAGCTGCTGGATCAGTGTTACTTACACAACTGAAAGCAGACATAAGGATGCTGAAAAACTAGATTTTATGTGGCATTCCTTCACCAGCGCATTCTTGGCTAAATTGGAAGTGGCTCTACAGCAGGGGAGACATTGGGAGAGCAAATGCTCCTGGCAAAGCTTGGCGGGACCCTGCAGTTTGCCCAGGCTTATCCCAGGGCAGGGACCACGTTGGCATCAGCAAACGTTTCACGTGTTCACTGAGACTCCGGGGACCGAAAGAAGCGTTAAAATCAAACGTTCAACTCTTCGCTGGTTGCAGGGAGCAGAACCTCGCCACGGCAGAGCAGCAGCTGCTCTTCACACTGTTCCCAAGGACCAGGTAACATGAGCATTACAATTAGTGAACAGAATTAATTCATTCTTGATTCTGTCTTTAATTTCAATGTTCTCCAAGGGGAATCTTTCCGAGACTTAAAAAGCAGAGCACAACGCAAGAAAACGAGAACATGTTCAATATAACTAACGATGCAGACAACTTCCTCCCACAGAAATTATATTATATACAGGAGCGTATTTCATCTTTTGCTCTGGGGGAACATATTAGAAATTCTGTTTACTAGAGCAGCCTGAGACAAAGTGCTTGCATTTCCTAACATGGAGGAGCCTGGCAGATTCCCTCGCGTTGTTCACAGCTCTTGGTTGTACCAGCTCACTTTTCTGCTTTACTGTGTGTTTCTAGTGGTGCCACAGTGATGGCAGAGCCTTTAAAAGAGTAAGAAGAAGCGCTGGACTATAAGAAGAAGTCCCAATATAAACTTGCCTCAGTGGGAAAAAAATTACCATCTTCCCTCACTTTGTTTCATGTACAGAACTAAATGAATCAGATAATAGAAATCACAGGCTGAAAGAAGGCAGCGATTTGCAGGAGGATTTGTTGTCACTGCTTTTGAGCAGCATAAGCATGGAAAAAATGGATCAGATCAGAGACACTAACCCAGAAAGAATCAAGATGCATTTGACTTTTTAGGATTACATTTCTTTTAAGCTGCCTATTGTAAGAAATGTTGTTCTGTAAAGTACAACATAGTTACATATAAGGAACGATGGGCTAAAGGAAAAACAAAGCTGATAGCTCAAATGGATCAGTTAATTATCTTTAAAAACTATTTTTTTTGAGGAAATAATGTATTTCCAAAATGATGCTAACCTTTGTTCACAGCTCCCTGGTTGCACTGGAAAGTATCATCTAATGCACGGTAAGGAAGTTAGGCTGAATAGAAGTGGCGAAAAAAAAAAGTGCAGGGGTGGGAGTGTGTGTGTGTCTCTGCCCCCATCCCCAAATCCTGCTCCCGTCAGTGCACCAGCTTACCTGCTTTTGTGTAGAGAAGATGAGTGAGAAAAATTGTCCCTGTATGCTCACCTTGATTTGAGCTGGGGAAAGTCTTGAAAAGATAGAAGGTTTTTGGTTTTGCTTGCTGTTCAAGGCATGGTGGATGGATGGCACTGAAGCAATTTTTGTATTAAAAGTCTGAGCTACAAGTTCAGCGTTGCTCGAGGATGAAGGCGAGAGCACCTACCTTGAAGCTCTCCCCTACAGCTCTCGCCATTACTGAAAATGCTTCTCCCGCAGCAGTTATGGTCCTGGTTAGCTGCGGGAGGTCTAGAGGCCATCAAGCCCTTTTGGTATTCTGGAAGAGAGGAGGCTTTGTCTGCCCAAGATACAAATGGTTAAAAGCTGTCTTTTACTTCTTCACCAACAATTGGCTCCAGAAAACAACAAAAACAGCAAAAAAATCCCAATCAGACTAATTACTTTGTTTGCTGCAGGCAAACTGGCTGAAGCTGCAGGTGTCTGAGATGTGGTGGGAGCAGCGTGCATGTTCCCCGCCTTGGGCAGGAATAATGATCCAAAATTTCCTGAAGCGGGTCCTGGAGGGCCTATTCCCACCCACCCTTTGGGGACCATCCACTTGGACACCACATTGAGTATCTCCCTGGGTATGGAGGTGTCTGGAAGGTGTTTAAAGCACTGACATTATACACTTGCTGCTTCTGATTGTATTTTCAACTTAAATTGCTTTTATACCACATGAGGCATGAGAGTCTGTGCTGGTAGGGAAGGCTTGTGCTGATCTGCAGAAGAGTCTCATCTCTGTATCTCGTGCTCATCTTTCAGTCAAGTAAGACCCCACAGAGAATACATCTGCAGAAAAAATGGTTACAGCCACATCTTTATGAAAGCTCTCTGCATGGATTGAGGCAAATGGAGGGAAATAAGTCACGGGGAGAAGGGAGATGGGGAGGTGTGCTCTCCCCAAGGCGCAGGAGCAGCAGGATTTCAACCACCTCCTGCGCAACTTGTTTTTATAACATTATTTTCGCCTGGGTTGACGGAACTCGTTGTGCTGTACACAGGAGATGTGTTTGCTGTGGCGAGTGTCACTGCTGGCCCTACAGCAGAGTGATTTGTGCTTACTGGTTCCGTGGGACACTCTCCATCCTGAGCCCAGGACCACAGCCTGGCTGGGGCTGCGGAAAACAGACCCTAGCTACTATGTGCATATAAACATAGTGTGATTTCTAAATACACACCGTCGGAGCAACACACGTCTGATCCCTTAGAAAGGCTGGGACAGGAAAAACATGGTGCCTTCACTGTGCAAAGGTCCAGCTTGCTCAAGTCTCATCCTGTCTCTGCCATCCCAAAGTCCTTTAGATATGGGAAGGTACTGTGAGAATAGGAAAAAGTTGATAATGTCTGTTAGCCCCAATATATATGTATTTTGGAGGCTTTAAGGATTGGGGTTTCACGGCACAGCTACCCAAGGCTTTTGAAAGAAGCACTGTGCTGTTTGTTTTTGCCAACTTCACTGGCACGTGGTCTGCTCAGCCAGGTTTGCTCCTTGGGGAGCTCTCCTGCAGACGTACAGGGTCGCACCATCTCCTGGGTTATTAGAGCGGCTGTGTCAATACTGGCCAAACTATACTAAACTGTCTCCTTGTTTCCATAGTGACATTTCTTCTTATATGAGTAATTTTGGGCTCTTCCTTGTCACACTCAAAAACACAAAGCAAAAAGGAGACATAACAGGCAATGTAACTACTGTGCATCAAGTGGATGGCCCAGCCGGGACCGATGGAGCTGCATCCATAAGGAACAGGACTGTACAGACATACCTTCCTGGGGCAGTGCAACTGCACAGATTTCTGTCCCCCATCTTCTGGTGTACAAATACCTCAAGGACCAAATTGTCTTCAGCTTTGTTTCCCAGCTTGCTAACAGTATCTGCCCATAGGACAGGTAGTGTTCTATTTTGAGAGCATCAAATACCCAAAATGACCTCAGAGTACAGTGCCTGGTAGCTTGGATGCGGACCAGCATGAGAGCAGTGGTGGTACTCTGGAGTCCATCCAGATGTGACTCTGAACCCTGGTGATTCCCAGTCCTTCAAACGGGAAAAATCTTCTTTTCAGAGAAAACTACTGTGACTCTTCTGACCTCTGATCTCTCTGCTCTTAGGGTTAGGTCCTTGCTACTAAGCTTAAGTTTGGGTTTACCAGTAGAGGTGGTTCAGTCTCCAGCACTGGTCTGCATGGTGCATTGTATCTACAGTGCGGTCAGTGATGGGCTCCTCTGCTCTTCCCAGTTCAACGACAGCTGTAGCTACATCATTGCTCTAATCCTGTGCAAGTTAGCGAAAAAACAGCCGCTTGTGGTTACATGTGTTTTGCCAAATTCACATTCTCTAATTGCAAAAGAGACTCCACAGTCTGAAGAACAGAAGACCAGGGTCTGGCGATCAACATGATAAATTTGGCCATGTGTGCTCTGTTTGTTCAGTGGAGTACAGTTGTCAAATAATATGCTTCCAGGCTCTGTGAAGCAGATTAATTTTGTATCCTTTAATCAAAAAACCCTTATATTTTTCAAAACAATACCCTCTTTTCCTTCCCTGAGGGCCCTGCAGAGCATAAAGCAATGCACAGAAAGGAGAGAAATATATGGAGAAAATAAACATAGTGACAACATGACAAATCTTTATAATCTGGTAGAAATTTCTTTCTTTTTTTATTGCTGCATGAATCTGAGCCTGGAGTTCTGTTATCTGCCGTGGTAAATAAGGATGAATTAATGTGAAAAAAGGTGTATTTATAGCATGAATATACTGCTGAGTAATATAGTGGGTTTTGCTGCTTGGGAACACAGAGACCAAGTCTTATCCCAATGAAACACTTTTGTAACCCTGCCAACTGCATCCTGCTGACACATCCTAAATCCATGAACAAGCAGGGCCATAGGATTGTCTACGCAGGAGTCAACCAAGACTCCAGGAATGGAAGACAACACGTTAATAATCAGTTAAAAAAAAAAATATTTTTTTTTTTTAGAGAATATGTGAATTAGCAGTGGAACTCCTTGCCACAGGATGCTGTGGATGCTAGAAGACTACAAAGTTCAAAAGGAAGCGGCAAACGTTAAAGAAAGAAAACACCATGGAGGTATCTCAAATACAAAGACAGCATCTCTGGATCGGGAAGCCCCAGAGCTGAAAGCTGTGGGCGTTTGGGAGCATTTCCTAGGAAAGCATTGCTACCTGCTTACCCCTTCTGTAATCTCTCCTGTCTGCTAGACAGATCTACAGCGTGATCCAGTGTGGTCACTGCTGTCTTCTGACTGAAGGGTTTATCAACAGGCTCTGTCACTTGCGCTGCACATAACTGATATGTACCTAAAATGACAAGAAATCATGGGTTTTCGGGATACTAAGTGTTTAGGCCTTTCTGATTCAGGGAGAAAGAGAACAAGGAGGAGTTTGGGTTAAATTGATAAAAGCCCTAATGTAGATAAGGCCTTTAGTATCACGCCATGGACACCAGATGTGAGCAGGGTTAGACTACATGGTACCTAAAGCATTGATGTCTTGGAGGTGCCCTCTTTTGAGTAGTGACTTAAGAGTGATCTCAGACAAAGCATGGACCCAGCATTTCAGTGTTACTTAACACAGGATGAACCCAGTTTTTAACAAGCTCATCTTCCTCCAGAACAGTTTTTCATGCAAGCCATACTGTGTTTTTATATTTATTCTTGTGATGAAGCTCTCCTAGGGCTCAGTCAGGTACAGTTTGGGTTTTTAATAGCCTTGCTGTCACAGTAATCTCTTGTGGAGGAATAAGAAAACTGTACGCATCTCTCCTTTTCTCTTATTCTGGAATGTTAGAAGAAAATGAAAATCAGGTGAATGGCCTCCCTACCTACTCCAAAGAAATTTCTGTTTTCTCATGAAAGCGTGGTTGAAAGGAGCTCTTGTTCAGGCTAGTGTCTACCCTGAAGAACCGGCTAACAGGTTGGGCAAGAGAGGGAAAAATGGTTAGAAGCTATCGTTTTCAAATTACTAGTTTTGTGTATTGCAAATTCATACATAAGGCTGGGAAATGTCCTTCTTACACCAGTGGGAGCAGGCTCATCACTGCGTCACATTGCTTTCTGTGTCATTAGTCTTCCCAACCACTCTTATCTCATGGCTAAATAAATAGAGTTCACGTCTTCAAGGGGGAATCACAGCAACATTTTGACTCCCCTGTTCCCTCAGACCTTAATTCTGATCCAGATTAGAGGATGCACTTCAGTAAATACCCGATTTTCAGCAAGTGGGACTTTTCATGTGCTGAGAACCAGGCGTGCACCTAAGTATCTCAGTGAATCAAGATCTGCAATTTTCTCTTTCTGAAGTGAACACGTGCACAGAGATGAAACACGTGCAGTTAACAATGGTACAGCATTTCACATACACTTGAATGGGCGATCAGCATTTTACCAGGAATGACGGCTATCTCTGCATACTACCTGAAAGGGATATATTTAGCGGCAGATTTGTAAGCCTAGATTTCAAGCACTGTATGAATAAGCAAGGTACTCCAAGGCTGTTGAACACCTCATCCGTTGCCACCAAGGAACATTTAATGAAAAGCAGCTATAATAATCCTTGCAGAAACACCAGCGTTGATTGCGAATGTTTGAAGATTCATCTTTTGACCTTTGCCAAAGGCCCCTCAGCCCACCGCCTGCAAGGTCAGACAGCTGCTGGCTGAGATCCCCCTGCCCCCATAGGCATCGGATCAGGTCTGCCATCAACAAAGTGTGGGGAGAAGGACTGGGAGCGCCAGCTGGTGCCAGCCCCTCTCCTGCTGGCAAAATCACCTTTGCGTACAGACCGCTTCATTTTGAGAGCAGTGAGGAAGGCCTCGCTACTAGGGAGCAAGGAGGATGTCAGAGCCCCAAGTTATTCCTCATTGCAATTACATTTATGCTTAAAATTATGGATTAAAGCCTATCTACGAGGTCTACAAAGAATAGCAGATAAATTCAGTCTATGCTCTGCTTTAATTTTTTCCGATGAATGTTTCCTTTTATACCAAGCATATGGTGCACTAGATTTCGAGTCCCATTGATAAAGACTCTAATCTCTGTAGTCTCTTTATTATATTTTTCCATTTTCTGCTGAGTTGGAAAAAGGCATTGCATACCATCTGTCAGCGTGATCGTAGTGCAATTTGCAGAAGTTTCAGACCGGTACAGCATTAGTAGCAGCTCGCTCTTCTCCTCCAGACTTGGGTTCTTATGGAAGCAATACAGCCCCATTAAACAGTTACTTCACAAACAAAAACTCATTTGTGCAGCATGCTAATGACAATAATGTAAATGAATCTGTCATGTTTGCAGCTACTATCCCTAACCACCCTATTCATGTATATATGGTAATTAAGCTATTACTGCAAATGTAACTGTGTCAGCTCTACTAAATTAAGAGCTGTACTGTAAATAAAAATGGGGTCATAAAAAGGAAAGAAGGCAGTAGAAGATAATGGATAGAAATACTAAGGGCAAGGTCGCAGAGGCTTTGCACAAGCAAAGGAATTTATTTTAAAGGCTCCTACTAAAGGATCTATTTTGATGCCATAGATTGAAATTGCAGATAGACGCTGATACATAAAAAGTCGGCTCTTTTTTTCCTCAAATGCAATACTAACTCCCATGACACTGGCAGGTTTGTGATAAAATTGATAAATGATCATCAAAATATTATCCCTCCACTCTTGCTCCATCTCTGAGCTCATTAATAACTGTGTAAGGTACAGAAAGATGACTTAACAGACCCCTTTTGTAAAAGTTTGGAACAGGAAAGTGAGAGGTTCCTATTCCCAAAGAGTAATTTGTAGTCTGAACTATGCAAAGTCGGGGTTTTTCTCATTTGGTAAACTCAGTCCCACTCTATAATTTCTGCTCTCTTGTATTTTCCCCAGTGCAGCCAGTTTTAAAAGCCAAACAAAATTATTCCCACACAAAGAACCTTATTTCCATTAAAGAGAAGAGAAATTTTGTATTTATAGCAGAAACAATTTTGTTGCACAAATGTAAATCATGAGAAACATCAAGATTTTGCTTAGTCTCAGTCTGCATATAAGTGAAATCAGAGTCTGTCTGTAGGTGACCAGCTCCAGGGGTGCACCATCAGTCTTGCTGGAGGGACCTGGACAACCACTATCCTGCTTTAGTTTGAAAGACTTGAGGTTCGAAGAGATGAAAACCAAAAGCCTTGAATTAAAATATATGTCCTTACTGAGGGGGAGAGAGAAAAGATGGCAACGATTCGGTTTGGGGAGGTGATACACAGATGCACAGAAAGAAGGATAGACAATCATGAGCCATATATTGCATGTTCTGCATTTGCAGATTTTCCTGAGTCCATGATTTTCACAGAATGTAAAACCAGAGAGTGCAATGATCAAAACTGCAAGACACTGCATGCAAAGAAAGCTGCTGTCTGTAATTAGTCTGAGAGATGCATAGCGGATAAATAGCACTGAAGATGGCACATAGTGAGATTTATCTGTAAAGTGAGAGTTTTCTCTGCTGTATCAGATAGAGGAAGTTTATATTTTTCTGAGGGATATAATCCCTCCTGCTTCAGCATAGAAGCCGATTGCCAGCAGAGATTGGAGCGTGCCTTTTCTCCAGGCTGTTTACTCCACTTGCATCCACAATGTGGGTTCCTGCCTTTTTTCACTAACTCAGCTAGAACAGAGCCCTGACAAGGACAGGGCACTGGATTTGATGCCCCCAATATGCAAATCCTAATTAAACACAAACAGGGATATGCTGCATCGGTTTGCTGGTAAGCTCCCTAGAGATTGATTTATGTAGGGACAGCCACAGTATGTAGAGAAGTGGTTCAAGAGCATTTTGAGATACTGTCTGGGAAGAAGAGAGCTGGCTGAACCCTCAGATCTGTATCAGCTGGCAGCCACCACCCGTAGCCGGTCCCCTTCAAAACATCTTTGCTTTCACAGCGCTGAGGCTCTGACCTGGAGCCAACAGTGGATTTTGCAAATGGCCCCTCTCTTTCCAAAGGGCTGGGCACAAACCATCCAGTACAGAAGCCGTCACCTTCCAAATTGGCATTTCAAGCAGTTTGCAGCCCAAATCCTCACTCCTTTCTCACCGCTGAGGTCCCTCCTGGGGCTCACCCTGAGGCTGTGGATGGGGAACACAATGCTGGGGGAAACATGCTGCAGCTGCTGCAGGTAGAGCTGGCGGCAAACCCTTCCCACTGCCCTCTCAAGGGGACAGCCCTTGCTTTTTCCCAGCTGGCATGGGATGAAAGAAACGGCTTTGCCAATCAGTTTCCAGTTCTATCTAGAGATTCAGCGGTTTTCTTGAAATGCAGGGTGGCTCAGGGTCGCTGGGGAAAGGAAGCTTGTGAACCAAGGACAAAATGTAAGAATAACAACGTGAGGCAGTGATGGAATGTAAAATAGTTTCCATCACTTAATACAAAGTAAACCGTGACTAGCTCAGGAGTAATTACTTTTTTTTAAAACTCTCTTTTTAAAAGATTTAAGAATTACACACTAAGGAGAAGACCAGGCTTGAAGACAGGTATCAAAACCAGAGCGAGAGAGCATAAAGGCAAAGTTTCAAAGGTATTCAACCTAGAGGCTTAAAATCAGAGGTGATTTGTGGGAAGATGGCAATTAAACTCCTTTGGTCTCATACGAGTGCCAGCAAATAGCAGCACGTGCTCGAGTGCCCCCGGCTGCCGAGCCCTCTGCAGTTCCCCCGGGGCTGTGTGCGGTTACACCACACTCTTCCCATGATATTTATTGCCAGGTCAAGGCCTTTGCTTCCTTTCTGACAATTCAAGTATGTACTGAAACCCACAGCTGTGTCTGCGGCGGGGGGGGCAGATTGCCGGGGCATTTCTGTCCCTGCCTATGGCAGGGGGGTTGGAACTAGATGGTCTTCAAGGTCCCTTCCAACCTAAACTATTCTATGATTCTCTGGCTCTGAGAAGAGCCTCTCATGTGCAGGAGCAGGAGCTGCGCCAGCGGGCGCAGGGAAGCCGTGCTGGGGCCAGCGTGCCCTGCAGGACTGTGTTCGCAGGGAGCGAGAGGCACGTGCACAGAAGGAGCAAATGGCATTAAAGTTAATGAGCAGTGATCTATTAAACAGTGGTGTGACTGCTCCTCGCCATCATCTAACTCCTCCCGGCCCCTGCAGGCAGCAGCACTCGTGGAACGATGCGCTCACGTGACAGAGTCAAAGCCAACTCGCCTCATGCTGAAGGGCTGGAGTAAAGTTGAAGAAGGGAATAACTTGTTTTAAGGCTTTCTTTTGGTCATTTTGCCTGCCGTGCAGCTCAGTGTCTGTCTTGCCATAAAATAACCGTCCTGACGTGAGCAGCCAAACAGGCCGGTGGTGTGTCTGTCTGCAAGCAGGAAACAAAAATATGAATTCTGATTAGCAAAAGGGGAAAAAGGACCATGAGCTTAACAAGTTAGTTCAGACAAACTGCCCTTGGGCTAACACATCCATTGCAGGATGGAAGGGATATGGTGACAACGGGAATTGAACTCATTTTTCCATACAGATTGGTGGTAGCAGCAGGTGTAAGTCCTGGGGCCTGATCTTCCCCGGACGTGCATCGGTGCTCTGCCACTACCATGAACCAAGCTGTCCCGACCGCGCACCGGCGAAGCCGCCAGCCTGGAGTGTGTGCTTGGTACGCGTTCACTGGAGCAAAAAAGATGGAATCCAAAATAATAGTAACAAAGGTAATCCAGAGAAAAATTAAAACCACTGAAGAGGAGGCATAGAAACCTCCCACTCATGTCTGCATCGCCAGCTGTAGCCCCGAACATCTTGTCAAGCCATATTTCATCAAGCTGCACCACTTCTTGCAAATACGAGTAAAATGGGAGCCCCGCGGGGATCACCCGCTGCCCAGTTAACAGCGAAAAGATTTTGAAGTGCAGAAAGTTAAAAAGAAAAAGATTTCCAGTTTCCTAGTTTAATATCCATGTTCTGATGACCTGGAGTCATCTAAGGCAGCGATAAAAAAGAAGAAAAAAAAATCCATGGCATTTTCTTAAGGGATGAATTATTTTTAGCCGTGGAGATTTAAAGCTCTCTCCAAGTTCCTGAACTTTCAGAACTTTTCTTCACTAAGGAGCTTGACAGCAAAGCAGGTTCTCTTTTTCCCAACTTTTCAACTGATCTAATTAAAATATGCAAAATCTCCCTTCCTGCATGATGAAGGAATACACATTTTTTCCAGCGAGATAAAAGGCATTTTCCAGAGACTTTATTTCTAAGAATAATTGCTCCCCTCTCTGTTTTTAGGGCTCAGCTACTGTCCTGCTTCACTTTATGGTAGAGAAATGGGAACTAAACAATCTTGCCCATTTTACTTGTTTTTCTTCTCAAGATTACTGGCACCAGACAGCTTTTGTGTGGCAAAATTGGTTGTCAGTGCACCTCTGGGCCTGATTCTGATTGACACTGGTACCACCGCACGCTGCCAGAGCTTGGTGTAAATGGAAAGCTGGTCCTTTAGGCTGTAATTTAGTTCAGGTGGCTCCAGAGGAATGGCTTCCCAAACGGGATATACACGTATATACTTTTTAAATGGAGTTTGGGTTAGTATTGCTGTTCAGCAAAGACGCTGCTTTTTAATCACCTGCATTTATGGGATTTTTAGGGGTGTTTTGCATTGCTTTTTGAGCGAAGCTCCCTTCTGCCCAGCACCCCGTGACACCCACGGGACAGCGGAAGCGGTAGCTCCAGCCTTGTCCCGTTTCCCTGCTCCCAGGACAGCCGTGCCACTGGCATCGGCCACACGAGGCTCCAACACGCAGAGCTTCAACAGCTTTTCCGATCGTCCCCTGAGGCAGCATTACACCTTTTTTATATGTGAAAAAAATCAACCCTTTGCTCTTCCAGACCGTGGTCACCTCGTAAGAGGCTCTGGCTGGGCAGAACCCAGGGCCAGGATCTGCAGTAAAATGCAGGAGAATAAAAATCCTATAGAGACTATACAAAAGGAAATTAATTAAACCAGTCAGAAGGGATTGCCAGAGAAGCCCTGACCTATGTTGTCACTATACAATGTCTTGCTTCATGGTTGCAAAATTTTTTTTTCTCGCTAAAACTATTTTCTGTCCATAATCTGAACCCAAACTTGGCCGCTAAAGGCACTCTCTCCTTGGGCTCAAGGCCATTCCCTGGCAGTAAATTCAGTTCATCCCACTGGAACAGGGACAACCGGGTGTTATTTACAAAGCCAACCGCACCCACTCAGCACATACACGTCTATACGGTACAGCGAAACCCCTGCAGCAACGCGTCACGTGTCCCTGTCCTTGGACTGAAAACCCAGACAAACTCTTAAGCACGGGTTGACTGAATCTGAGCTGGAAGAAAACCATTTTGTGTTCTTGGACTGACACAAAATGCGGGGAGAAGTTTTGAATAAATGATTTGCTCTGAATCATTTACTCGGCGCTACTCAAGTACCTCGGAGGACAAGGAGGGCTTCTAAACATTTGCAGTGATGAAATATTGAGTCGACTGTAGTACTGTTTTGCAGGGGAAGAAGCGTTCCTCCCGATGCTCTGACCGATTTAGCTTGTGCACTCCTAGTGTGGCTGCCGGCACACTTTAACGTGCTCCATTAAAGCCGTTGCTGCATTTCACCCTATAGGTGGGTGCATCCCTGTGACAGATAAAGTGGTCCCCGTGCACAAACTGTAGCTACTAAAGTGCTTTCTTATGAAAAGTGCTAGCAAAGTGCAGCAAGTTCGGAGTGTTAGTATGTATTATTCATCTTTTAATAATATCGCAGCAAAATTTAGGGGAGCATGGCAACAGTTGTGATCATTAAAGAGGGCAGGACACGGGTTTGACGTGTCTATAAGGCCAATTACAAACTCCTCGTGAGCGTCAAGTCTTGGTTTCAAGCGTAAAGTGGTAAGAAAGGCTCATTGTAGCAATTATGGTGCTTACAAAGGAAAAACAATTTAATGCTGGGATTTTGTGCCCCTGGCAGGAAGGCAGGGGGTTAGCATGGGGGAGCAGAGTGAGAAACTCAAGGTGCTCCCACACAGGTGCTGCCAGGACGGTGCGATCCTCCCCGTAACCGGCCTGGCCGTGGGCAGCGTCGCAGCGCGCCGGTGAAGGCGGGCGCGGTGCGAATGCCTCTGCTGGAGCCCCTCTCTTCTGGCGTAAATAAAGCGCCACGCTCGGCTTGAAAGTGCGGAACGGCGGGAAGCGAGCACCAGTTTGGCCAGTGATGCCTGGGGGAGTCAGTGGGAAAGAGGAGGAAGGAAAGGCAGAGAAAGGCTGACAAGAGGGAAGCTTTCCTGGCCAGGGAAAAGGTAAACAGTGGATTTCACTGGATTCAGTCTGTCAGTGAGTGAGTTACGAGTTTTTTCTCAGTTACCTGATAGATTTAGACACCCACGTGTCAAAGTGTCTGGGCAGCAAAGAGGAGTTGTGAACTCAGAGCCCTGAGATGATGGCTGGAAAGTTCAAGCGGAGAGAGCCGGTCACTGAGCCGGCTATCACTCCATGGGGCGCCGGCGGGGAATTCGGCTGGATGCGGCCGAGGCGGGTTTGTCTGGTGCCAGCAGGGCTCAGGCCGGGGTGCCCGAGGTGCCGGCCATGCCTCCCGGCCTCTCCAACGCCTCCCAGCGCCCCGGGAGCAGCCGGGATGGAGGGATGGAGAGGGGGGCAGCCCTCGGCTCCCCGCTGCAGGCCCAGCCCGGCGGGGGCCAGTGTCTGCCCAGACCGGGCCCGGAGGGGTGAGAGGGAGTGTGTGGGG
>VUYV01000039.1:1576126-1685630 GCA_008711295.1 Anarhynchus alexandrinus
CACGATGGGGGGGACGGGGCGGGCGCGCACCTTGCGCGGGGAGCGGCCCCTCGGCGGCGGCTGAGAGCCCCCTCCGGTCCCCTCTCGGCGCTGCCCCAACTTGGAGCCGCGGATGTTAAATGCTCCCCTCGCCGCGGGCGCCGCACAGCAGCCGCGTGTGACATCCTTTACATCGCGTGTGTCCCCCCGCCGCAGGCACCTGCCCCGGCTCGGGGGGGGCTTCTCCCGCTGAAGTTGACGGCGGCGGAGCGGCCGCGGTGCAGCAGAGCCGCCCCCACCGCCGCCCTCCCCGGGGCCGCGCTTCTCCGCGGGAGCCGCTGGCACCGCCGGGACCCCCGACCTGAGGAGAAAGGCTGAATTTTCGCTGCCCTTGCGTTGAACGGCAGCACAGGGCACGTACCCCATCAGCCACCCGCATCCTCACACGTGCGGGTTAAATACAGGTGTAAATTGTTATTAATTAGGGCAGCCTTTGACCCGGTTGTGAGTCGTCTCGCTGACCCACGGGCCCTCGAAATGGGAAAAGGTAACAGTCGGTGTTCTCTATTGTGATGCTCACAGGAGAAATGCCTCGTTTCTTATCCCCTCGGTCCACAGACTATCGGGCATCTTGCAGTTTTGTAGTTTATCAAATTCCGCAGCCTTAAAAAAAAAAAAAAAAGAAAGAAAAAAAAAGTCAGGGCTAATTTTCAAGACTCTTTGTAAGTTCATTTGTTTACTATGGAGCCGTGACTTCAATGGTCTCTTTGGTATGAAAACATCCTGCTTGTGTGATATTTTTGGTGGCATCGACAACAGATTTGTTAGTCATGGTTATGAATATGGTAATGTGCAAGTCTTCCATTAAATTCTACATGCTCTAGGTAACATGGTTGAACAGTCATGTATGAAGTCTTGTGCTCTGGCTGCTGCTGCAAGGGAGCAACGTCGCTTTGAACTTCCAGTCCGTTTGATCACTTTCTCTTAACTTTTGCACTGTATTATGCAAAATATTTCATCTTCCTGCTGGTCAAATGCAAACCCTAAGTTTTGTGTCAGGTGCGCCTCCTCGCAAGCAAGCTTATGTAATGCGGCGCCCTATGCAGAATGGGAGAGGAGATGGAAGGAAAGGTTTTTGGAAAAGAGGATGGTCATGTCGTTACAGTGCCTTTGTGTGTGCGTGCGAGTCCCTGTAGGAGAAGAACCGAGGAGGGTTATTTACTCCTGTTCTGTGGACATCCTGGCCGACCCTGAGCAAGTCTCAGCGTTCTTCGGTGTTGCTTGCCTTCTCCATAAAATATGGCTTATCCTGTGTTGCTGCTTCTCAGGGCTGTGTGAAGCTACTCAGAAGCCCTTGAAACCACTTTTCAGCCAGGAAGGTACTGTGTAAATGCAAATTACTATGGTGCCGTTTTAAAAATGCTTCTCAGAAGTTAAAGCAGTATCTTTAGGCAGTTTATTGAAACTATAGCCAAATGTTTTTTCAGACAAGTCTAAAGCAGACTAAAGGAACTATTTTCTTGAGTAATACTCCCCTGTTAAGAAATCTAGTGTCGTTTCTCGAGAAAAGAAAAAAAAATACATTTGGGTGTTATCAGGCATGTCAGTCTTTGTTCTGTCCGTGAATATTTACCCCCAGTTTCTCTGCATGTAACTTGCCAGTTATTATCAGCTGAAGAAACACTTCAGTTCTAGACCGTTTAAGCTGTAAGTGGTGGATGGAGACATGAAAGAGCCTACCCTGACCATGACATCAAACTGGTCTACTGTGAGCCCCCTGGTCTCTGTGGTGTGGCTTTGCTGTTCCATCTGGTTGTACTTTTATTCTGAGATATAGCAATGATCAATATGCTATCAGCTACCTTGCCTAGTCTTCCTAGGTGAGAACTATGTCTCAGATACTGCTACAGGGCACATTTCTAGCATTAAAAGTAAAGGAAAAGGTCCAGGTGCTGGCGCTTTTTATTTAATTATTTTTAAGATGTGAAAAGAAACTAGATGGACAAGGAGTTGAGTTTGAGACTAACCTCTGATCAGCTTTAATTTATCTTGCAAGTACATAGAACATAAGCAGAATTCCTTATTTTTATTACTGGGATTCAGATAGAGTTCTTTATATTTTGATGTGCATTGCTTTCGTTCTGGCATATTGAAATCTTGTTGGTTTTGTAATGTATTTTTTAAAAGGCATTGTTATTTTTCTTAACCACCTTCTGCTTTGGTAGAATCTCTGAATAGCTTCTGCTCAGAATTGCATTTTGAGGTAATGCTAGACACAAAATTATTTTATTAGCTTGCTTGTTGCAAAGAGTTATTTTCAGACAACCTTAAAAAAAAATCTTAGAATGTCAATTCTGAGGTCTTTTCATGTTGTGGATTTAATAGACAAGGTACTGTCAGCTGAGTTATGAGTCTTGCTAATAATATGATTACGTTGTTTTTTGAAAACATACCTCAGAGGAGAAAATTCACAAAAGCTATGTGCAAATAATTTTTTTTTCTACAACAGATGGAAGAGCTCAATAATCGCCACTTAAGGGGGGCTAAAATTAGTTTGAAACAGAAAAGATTATTCCTACAAGTGCAGTACGAAATGAGCTAAATCCTACTAATTGTTACACTGGTGTAAATATAGTAATTCCTTTGCCCAGAGTTTCTCCTTCTTTATGAAGTAATGTGGAACACAGGGGATTATGATGCTGTTGAATTTTGACATGGTCATAGCAATGGTCAGTTCTTCTTGAAACCCAGAATATAGCCCGCTGTTCTCCTGTTCGCAACAGTGTAATATTCACTCGCTGCGACTCCAATTCAAAATTTGCTGTAATATGATTGTGGGTAGAGGGTTGCTGAATGACTCAGATGAATGTAGCTCAGAGTAAACAAACATGTAAATCATTTCTGGCTAGAGAGAGAGGAAGGAAAACATGAGAGAGCAGAGAAAAGCCAGCCTCAAGGATGAGACATTTATAATGACATGATCAGCAAGGATCACCAAGTTCTGCGGGATTCAACCATCAAAAACTCAGGACTGGATTTGCCACGGTCTTTTACCTTTGGTAGTGAGACGAACCTGTATGAAGCGAGTGCCTAAATGCAAGTATCACAAGTAAGCAGAGTTTTCCAGTTGCTTGGGCTGATAGTCTGGTGCAAAGGTGAGCAGGGTCATGTCAAAAGCTGCATTTGGGCACATTTATATGGCCCACTGTGAGAGCTGGGAACCAGGCGTACCGCCTGTCTCGGAGAGGCAGGGTGCTGCCAGTGACTCTACAATGGTAGTCTCTACAATGTCCTTTTTGGGAAAAATACAAGGTAGCGAGTGATTCCTGGAAGTCTGTGAACCCAAAATCCTGGATAGCAATGCAGGATTGGTGTGAGTAACTGCAGAAGGATCCAGATGCAGTTTGTGGTTCAGATTAAGAAGTACTAGAGCAAGTCAGTGGCTTTGAAGCAACCGCAGGTTTCTTGTTAGCTAGGTGAGTCTGTAGCGCAAAATCAGAGCAAGGCAAAGGCTATTCTCATTTGTTTTCCCTGCCAAGGGACATGACCAGTAAGCACAAATCACTGCAACGGAGCATCCTGCCAGTCAGGTCCTCTTTTGAAAGCCCAGGCCCAGTGCGGTTAAAAGGCATAGGAAGATGGAGCTGCCTGGACAGCTGGGGCAGGATTTTTATCTCTTTCAGCTGTCTGAGCTATTACGCTTCAGTGTGTTTTCAGGGTAAGTTAGGTTAAGTTCCCTCTTGGGGAAGCAAGAAATGTGCTGGCATCCAGGGTTGAAATGAGGAGAACTGGGGCTGGTCCCCTTCTGCTGCAGAAGGATCAGTTCCCCAGATCTCTGCCTCCCTGCTGGCTAACCTGCCTCCTGCTTTGGCCACTTTTACCATCACAGTAAAGAGAAGATGCTGTGTTGTTGTGTGGAGTTGTTCAGTGTAAAACCTGTGCTCTTCCTGAGATGTCCTGTCTTGGAAAGCAGTGAGGAGTCCTTAGGGCGAAGTGTGGATGTAGGTATGGCACCCTTGTGGTGTTTTCTATGAGACAGAATCATAGAATCATCTAGGTTGGAAGGTACCTTTTAAGATCGTTGAGTGCAACTGTTAACCTAACACTGCCAAGGCCACCACTAAACCACGTCCCTCAGCACCATGTCTACCTGTCTTTTAAATACCCCCAGGGATGGCAACTCCACCACTGCCCTGGGCAGCCTGTTCCAATGCTTGACAAACCTTTCAGTGAAGAAACTTTTCCTAATATCCAATCTAAACTTCCCCTAGTGTAACTTGAGGCCGTTTCCTCTTGTCCTGTTGCTTGTTACTTGGGAGAAGAGACTGACCCCCCTCGCTACACCCTCCTTTCAGGGAGCTGTAGAGAGCGATAAGGTCTCCCCTCAGCCTCCTTTTCTCCAGGCTGAACACCCCCAGGTCCCTGAGCCGCTCCTCACCAGACGTGTGCTCCAGACCCCTCACCAGCTCTGTTGCCCTTCTCTGGACACGCTCTAGCACCTCAATGTCCTTCTTGTTGTGAGGGGCCCAAAACTGAACACAGCATTTGACGTGGGGCCTCACCAGTGTTGAATACAGGGGAGTGATCACTGCCCTAGTCCTGCTGGCCACACTATTCCTGATACAGGCCAGGATGCCATTGGCCTTCTTGGCCACCTGGGCACACTGCTGGCTCATATTCAGCCGGTTGTCAACCAACACCCACAGGTCCTTTTCCACTGGGCAGCTTTCCAGCCACTCTGCCCCAAGCCTGTAGTGCTGTGTGGGGTTGGTGTGACCCATGTGCAGGACCCAGCACTTGGCCTTGGTGAACCTCATACCATTGGCCTCAGCCCATCAATTCAACCTGTCCAGATCGCTCTGTAGAGCCATCCTACCCTCAGGCAGGTTGACACTCTCACCCAACTTGGTGTCCTCTGCAAACTTACCGAGGCTGCACTGGATCCCCTCATCCAGGTTGTTGATAAAGATATTAAAGAGAACCGGCCCCAGTACTGAGCCCTGGGGAACACCATTTGTGACTGGCCACCAACTGGATTTAACTCCATTCACCACCACTCTTTGGGCCCAGCCTTCCAGCCAGTTTTTTACCCAGCAAAGCATATGCCCATCCAAGCCACGAACAGACAGTTTCTCTGGGAGAATGCTGCGGGAAATGGTGTTGAAGGCTTTACTAAAGTCCAGGTAAACAACATCCACAGCCTTTCCCTCATCCATTAAGCGGGTCACCTTGTCATAGAAGGAGATCAGGTTTGTCAAACAGGACCTGCCTTTCATGAACCTATGCTGACTGGGCCTGACCATCTGGTTGTCCTGCATGTGCTGTGTAATGGCACTCAAGATGATCTGCTCCATAACCTTCCCCGGCACCGAGGTCAGACTGACAGGCCTGTAGTTCCCTGGAGCCTCCTTCCAGCCCTTCTTGTAGATGGGCATCACATTTGCTAACCTCCAGTCAACTGGGACCTCCCCAGTGAGCCAGGACTGCTGAGAAATGATGGAAAGTGGCTTGGTGAGCACCTCCTCCAGCTCCCTCAGCACCCTCGGGTGGATCCCATCCGGCCCCAGAGACTTGTGTGTGTCTAAGTGCTGTAGCAGGTCACTCACCATTTCCCCCTGGATTATGGGGGCTTCATTCTGCTCCCCCTCCATGTCGTCCAGCTCAGGGGGCTGGGTACCCGGGGAACAACTGGTCCTACTATTACAGACTGAGGCAAAGGTGGCATTAAGTACCTCAACCTTTTCTTCATCCTTGGTCACTGTGTTTCCTCCACATCCAATAAAGGATGGAGATTATCCTTAGTCCTCCTTGTATTGCTAATGTATTTATAGAAACTTTTTTTATTGTCCTTAACATCAGATGCCAGGTTAAGTTCTAGTTGAGCTTTGGCCCTTCTAATTTTCTCCCTAGATGATGGCTGTGAAGGGGAGGGACTGGGGAGACAAGGTGTATTTCTCTATGTGTATGAGTAGCAGGTAGACATCAGTCCTCATTTCTCCATTTTTTATTTTCTTTAGTGTACATCAGGTTTTATATAGTGTTGGTCACAGTGGCCATGATAGGAGACTTGATTTAGGCAGCAGGATAATTTTTGCTAATAGGAATTATGGGTGTTGCTGTTAGATCGTTAAACACATATTATTATTTATTCTCAGCTCAATCTCTGGATTCAAGCCAGGAAGCTACTTTGTCCTTATTCCCTTCTCCCTTCTCTCAGTCTCTCTCCCTCTTCATGTGCAGTGAACATGTTCCAGTGAGAACTGAAGCAATTTCCTGGCCCCTCTCACGTGCCCTGCATCCCTTTTCATCCTTAGAGAGGAATCTCATTCACTGTTTGGGAAAGACTGACTTAAGCACCTGAATAGAGCCAGATATGTTTCCTATCATGTCTGCTAATTAAATTGTAATGATTATTACCACAGGATGCTGTGGAGGTCAGAAGCATAAGCAGGTTGAAAAAGATGAGAGGAGTTCACAATGAACAGAGAGTGGATAGGAAACACAATGGTCTGGATGAAACTTCTGGCTCTCCGCACTCTGAATTGCCAAATGCAGGGAGAGTGCAGAAGGGAACAGTCACTGTAAATGCAGTGGACACAGACTGCTGCCCATCACCAGAGATAACATCCTGGGATAGAAGGACCATAGGTCTAATCTGTTCCTGTGTTCTCCCAGCACCGATACACATAGCTTGCTAAAACAGCAATTCTCTTTCTTCTCAGTAAAATAAAGAGGGCAGAACAGAGCTTATGGAATAGTGTTTATTGGGCATTTTGGTTCCAGAATGATAACCAGAGTAGAGATTTCAGCCTGCTCTCACAGGTATTAATGGATTAACACAGGAAGCTGCAAGAATTTCAGTGGTGTAAAGCCTCACTGGCAAAGCGGTGTGAGAGGATGAAGCCATTTGGGGCTCAGGGCTCTGGCTGGGACAAGAAGATGAAATAATTCCACTCTCTCATTCAGTCTTTGTGTCCTGTTTGTTCTTGTTTGTGCTGCATTATGAAATGGAGGTGCAGATCTCTTACTTAGCCCGGAGCTGCAGTTAATGGAAATATCTGTGTTATATGTATTGGGGTATTTGAAAATTTCCAGGTGGAAACACCTTCAGGTTTATAAAATTGCCCTAATACCCTAAAATTGTTCCTAGTGGGAACATGAGGAATAAAGATTCCTAGGATGTCATCCCCTTGTCACTGACTCTTCACCAATTTCTCTTGGGAGGTCAAGTTACATGCAGGGACGTGGTCACTGAGTAAATGGACAAGGGGCTGTGAGATGGGTCCCCAAGGTACAGCTAGGAAGGCTATTTCAAAGAGAAGCATCTGCTGCAAAAGAGGGATTTTTTTAACAGTAGAGGAGAGGTTACATTAGCAAAGGAAGTAAAGCCTGATCTAGGGGAGGGGAAGAGGGCAGGACACCACAGAGTATGTTCAAACAAAAGATGTGTAGTCCCTGCAGCGTATTTAAGGCTATAGTGAAAATCTTTTACCCAGATCTTTCTTTCCTGTATAACACCATCAGGGGATCCTCATTTTGGAAGAGCAGACTGAGTCTCTGGAGAATCCTAAAAGTCTTCTGAAGTTTGCTTTTCCTGCAATACCCTTTTTCTTCAGCAAGAAAACAAAGACTCACCTCCCTCTTGGGAAAGTCCGTGAGGGCCATATCTGGAGCTGACTGTGCCCAGTGGCTCCACAGGGGTTGCCCAGCCAGCAGCCCTGTTCTCCACCAGCCTTCTGCTTCCTCGGCAGGGAGAGCAGCTCCCATGAGGTCCTGGCTGACACCCCATTGCCAGCTCCCGCTGTCAGGGGGATGCACATCAGGAGATAGATACAACATGGCCATGTCACTGTTCCTGACGGACACTGAGTTCCCCCTCTGTGCCGTAGATATGAGGGGCACAAGGTGAACCCAGACCAGGGGTGTGCTCTGTAGCTGGGGAAAGGGTTTCAGGCTTTTCACATTCAATGTCTAAAATGTGTATGTCTTAAATTGCACATCTTTGTTTAAGCCTGGAGCTCTGTGTTTATGGAGTGTTAGGGCAAATGTTCTGACATTTGTCTGTGGGTTTCTATTGATCTTGAAATCAGGCCAAGTTTGAAATGATATCTTTCCAGCTCCCCTTACTTCTCCACCATATACAGGGGCTGATGCTGGTGTGCACGAACGCACATAAGATTATATGAAGAGTTGGTGACGAGGGGTGATACGTTATGGTCCTGCAAGCACACGCGCCTGCGCACACACAAAATGTCTTCACTTCCACTTTATCTCCTGCAGTTTTCCCTGCACCCTGTCTGTAACCTAATCAAACAGGCTGAGCAGCTGGTGAGTGGGCGCCTTGCCTGTCAAAGACATGGGTATGAATATCAGCAGTCAACAAGCCATCACATTAGCTATTGGCACAAAATGTAATCAGGGAAGGTATACACCCCTCCCAAAAATAAACCCATTGCTGTCCACAGAAGCCACATGAACCCCTGGTTGACTGAAATAGTTTGGGAAAAGAAGGAAGTGGAAGAGTGGCTTGGCTGAAAGTAATCTGTGCAGGATGCTGCAATGGATGAAAGGAAGAAGTGTTGAAAAGTCTTCTAGCTCTTCATGCGAGGGTTTCCGTCCCATCTCCCCCCAAAAATAGTGCATCTGCACTGGTCATACATCTATGGAGTGCATCAGGTAGCACAAATTCTAGCAGATCTTTCTGGGTTGTCTTCTGATTTTGCCAAACATTTGAATGTACTCATGAATGAAACAGGACAGAAAATGGGGGGGTTTCTTCCTACAAAAATGTTAAAGATTTCCAAAATCTCACTCCAGCCTACAAACATAACAGACACCAAGCCCTGAAAGTTTGTAATTATTTGTGCAAAATGGAGCAACTAGAGAAGCCAAAAGCCTGGTACTTAAACCACTCGGTAGAGGGCTGGGGAATGAAAAGCAAAGGCAGGGATTCAGGCTGCCAACACAAGGGTGGGCCTGGCCCAAAGTCTGTTTGGCCTTCCTTGTATGGAAGAAAGATTAGATTTGTCAGAGCTATTAGCTCTGTTTGGTCCCTGGTCTCAGAGACATTTCCAGTCCAAGGCTAAGCTCAGTTCTCAGAATTCCCAGCTCTTGCCTGGCTGAAGGGAAACGTGGCTCTAACTGGCCTGTCCTCTTTCACCAGTCCCGGGACTGGCCACGGGTTGAATTGCTGGTGAAATCTGAAGGGGCAGTATGGACACTCACTACGAGGTGAGCACAGAAGCGACAGTGGGAAATGGAAAATTTCCTACCGACTTTAATGAGCTTTGGATCTGGGCTTGAAGAACAATGTTTTTTTTCAGATGTTCTCGTTCTCCTCTGTCTTATTTTCATTCTTTTTTAAGGCCCAATAGCTAATGGCACCAAAATTCAGGGTGAAGTCTTTGGGATGTAATGAAGGAACAGGGTTGCTGCCATGACCTTGCCATGCATGTTTGCAATAACCTTTCTCAACTGGAAACGAAGCTCCCTCCCCTGTGACACTCACCTATGCAGAGCAGGCCAGTTTGGGGCCGTTCTGTGTGTTCACTTTTTTAGGATCAGAGCCTTTCTTTTTTTTCCTGCTTCTGCATTCAGAGCTTCCCCTCGGTGATCGGAGGTGCGTATGTGGAGCAGGGACACCTGCCTTCACCGACATGGCAGGCGACTTGTGAAGGTGACCTCTTCAGAAGCATCTTTCGGTCCCTCCCAGAATGGGGGCTGACTCAGCCCAGGAGTTTGGGCTTGTGTTCAGGCTCAGCCCTCGGTGAGCATGGAGTTACGCAGAGCTGGATAAAAGCCGAGTGCGTTGTTTTGCACTGTGACAGGCTGAGGTGAAGGGAACTAAGGAGTTGCTCCAGATAGTGTCACAGAGATGTGAGTCCTGCAGTCCTGCTACATAGCCCCTTTCATGGCAGTGCTCTTTTTGAGTCCTTTAATCTGGTTATTCTGCTTGGCTGAAGTCCTTTAGCCGCCAAACTTGCAGTGCTGAGGCTGCGGTGTTGTCAGAGGATCCTGTGCCCAATTGTTCCTATATTCGAACTGGGATAAGACCACAAACACCTGTCAAATCTCCACTGCTGTCAGATTATTCACGGCAACCACATTGTTAGATAGATTTTGTTGTTGTTTTGGGATATTTCAGAACCTGATCCAGGTTCTACAAATGGCTCTGGTATTCCTGCATGTTTGGCCAAACACTTTTTTGCCAGCAATGGCTTGTAGACCGGTCTCTCACTTTCTGTGGTGCCTGCAGGAAAATTTGGGTTTGTCTTGGTCCAGATACTGATGCTCGAGCCCGAGAGCCTGCTCTGTTCAAGTGCCCTCCCGTAGTACTGGCAAGCTGAGTGCTGTTGCACACATTAAAGCATGGTGTTTCCTCCCTTTTCAAGTGATAACCGTGCATGAGTGGGTACACGTTGGGGCATACAGCAGTGTGCAGTCACAGAGCAGTGAGGCCTGGTCTGTAGCATGTTCCTATGCTTAAATGTTGAACCGTTATGAAGAGAATGCGAAGTTCAAAAGAAATCGAATTAGGCTTTTAGTTCTTGTTCATTTCTGGAAAATCTGAAGTATATGAAATGGCATTAATACTGTGTCCATATTGCAGTTGCGGTTTAAATCGGCTTTATGGGTTGAGCCTCTTAATGTGGAGTTAGGATAGATTAGCAGCATCGTCACCCATTTTACAGGCAAGGAAAGAGAAACACAGCAGCATACCCGTCATCAAGCAAGATCGAGAAGTCAAAGCCAGGTCTTTTGTTTCCTTGATGCCGTGCCACGCAAAGCTGTCACTGAGTTCAGTTTATTAATTCAGAAGCAAAAGAACAGTGTGCTACTAATAACATGGTTACACGAGGGATACCAACATGCTGTGTAGATTTTGTGATGGATAGATTCCCATTTTAATCATCTTTTATAGCCCCAACATATACAATAAGCCTTTGTGAGTCATGGGGAATCAAGTCATAAAGAATTGAGGCTTCAGATGGGGGGGCACAAAGCCCAGCCTGCTTCCCACAGAGACCACTAGCAGTGGTGCAGTTGCACACGTGCACATCGTGTTGTTATGACCAGCTTAAACCCAATATTGAACGTGTCCAGTGCTAAAATGGGATTCGCAGTTGGTAAGAACGGAACATAAAGTAGGATATTTATGAAATAATTATGAAGCACTCTTAGATGGAGGATCCAAGCAAGACAGTTTGTAGAAGAACCATGCAGGTTGATTCTTTGCCTCTGTCTTGCTGGATGATAGGGAATGGAGCAAGCTGTGGGGCAGTATTTTTTCTCCATTACATAGGTGTCAGTCTTATTGCTGCAAAGGTCAGCCCAAAGCAGGGGTAAATGACTGAATTCATCTTCAAACATGAAAAGTGAAGAATATTGGCAGGTCTTCTTTTCAGTGGAAGTAAAGTCTTATAGGAAAGATCATTTATAAATATCATGGATAACTGATGCTATTCAAAAGTACTGGTTTGTTTCCAAATTAACCACCATGTAAGTAGACCTACTCTTTTTTAATTTAAATTCATTCTTTTTTAATCTTGGTTTGGATCCAGAGGCCTCATCTACTGTTTTTTTTTATCCAGCACTCCTGTTGAATCCATATGGATCAATTATCATTATCAAGAGCATCAAGTTGGTCCTAAAAAGAGCCTCTCGCACCTGAAAAATGAACCGTGGAAACAGCTTCCTCAGACTGCAGAATTTTTCTAGCCTAGATCCTAGTGGGGATGCTGGAGACACAGAGGGGTGTTTGAGTACCGAAAGTTTTTGTAGTTTGACCATCTCCATTTTCATAGGTGTTTGGAGAATGACTGCACTTTGCACAAGTGCCCGAGTCCATAGGAACTGGTGAATACTGCAAAGTAATGGACTGTTCCTGGTGGACACCCACTAATCTGTTCACATTAGACCAGCCTTGTGTGTGTTTGTAGCCCTGCTGACAGTGCATTTCGTGTCTGGGCAGCTGGGGAGACCTTATGGGGCAGAAAAACATAGATTTAGCCCATAGGAAATATTGGAACTCAACCACATGTGATTGTTTCAATAAAGAATCCTATTTGTATTTGTTACAGCCCAGGAACGTACCATGACCTGAACATCTTCTTTACCCTCCTGGGTAATGTCAATATAGTCTTTGCAGAGCAGCCTCCAATGTTTCCTGTTACCAAGACACCTTATTTCTGCATACAGATATAGAAGGCGCTAGGATATGGTCCTGCAAATTTGTGCTTGATTTGGTCCTAAAGCTCCCCAGCTGCCCGCATCCAAGCCCAGCGAAGCACTGGTGACATATAGACAGACACATACTCCTAAACTGGCACTTGTTCTCTTCTCTTGCCTTTTTTTGGGGTGCTGAGTAGGGAAGATAGAGCCAAAAAGCGAAAGTGACAATAGACTAACTCAAAACGTAGCAGGCTCTGGGACTGAGAACTGAAGAAGAACAGCATGTGATAGACTACATCGGTGGTACATGAAACGCGTGAAACCTCCAAAGCATGGAGGTACTTTGATGTGCTACCAAAGCTTTGTGATACCTTCCCTGCTGAGTTAGAGGAGAGTTTTAATTTGGTGAGTCTAGTCAATGGCATCAGCCCAGTGTAACGAAGCCAGAAGGAGTCCAGAACAGTGGCTTCTCTTCTCAGTTTTACCTGTGCAGTTAGGAATTATGTCACTGAAGTCAACAAGACAAGTGAATCTGCATAAGGAGAATGAAATTCAGAGTGCGCAAGATGCATTTCAAACAATTTGGCTCTGCTTTGGCTGAAGTAATGTGAAGGAAGAGCATAGTAAATTAATATATAACACCAGAAAGGAAAATAGAAAGGGAAGTTAAAAGAAAGGAGAGCTCTAAGTATTTTCTTGCGCTAAGATGACATATAAATATATACAGACTTAATTAGGAGAAGGTTACTTGAAATCTCAAAGCCAACTATCAGCTTCTCACTTTCTCACAATATTTTATTACAGCCTATTATAAAAAAGGCATTTAATTAAAACAGATTTATTCATCCAATCATGCAGGCGTTACAATGAGACACTGTTTCCAGAACTCGGGTCTTTTTGTTCAAATTAATGGAAAGTAATAATATAATAGAAAAGGTATCTCCTTTGTTAATAGGCAATATGCATCGCATGTACCTTAGTGTTGGTTTGTTCTGTTGTGCTTGCCCTGAGCCTAGCAGACTGCGAACACTCGATGAGATTTTTGTCCTGCATTTTATGTGTGTAAAGGGAGGATTGTCCCTGAGACGTTTCCAGTTGCAATGCCATAGTTGCTTATATTGCTTACTTAGACTTCTCTGTGTGCCCTCAGGATTTGCAGTCCTATGCTAATGTAATACATAAAGTAGAGTCACCTTGACTTCACATTTATCAGCTTATGCAAGTGCTAACCTTTTACTGCACTGCAACAGAAATGTCATTCCTGTTCAGCCTCGAGATGACAAACAAACAGCTTCATTGTCAATAACAGATTTAGGAGGCTGGTTGGCTCCACGGCTGGTGCAGTGGCTTCGGGAACGTAGTTCTTGTCAAACACTACGCAAACCAGAGCGGGCAATCTTGGGTTTTTTCCCCAGGGAGGGATGGGGTGTGTGTGTGTGTTTGTTTGTTTGTTTATTTGTTTGTTTGTTGAAAAAAATCTGTAATTTCCAGGCTTTAAGGAGGGCATACTTGAGGTATCCTGAACATTTCATGCCAGCTTTCCACTCACTGCCTGTGACATTATCTGGTGCAGTGTTTGCACTTCTTTTGGGGCAGCTCAAACTGTAGGATCCTTGGCAGGAATGCAGTATCGCTAGAGCTATCACTGCCCCTTATTTTCTTTTGTAGAAAGTTGAAGTCCAGAATGAAATTTGGGAAACATATGGATAGCATTTGACTTTTTCAACCTGAAATGTCAGCCAAGTAACATTTGTGGAACCAGTATAGCCAGACACCAGGCAATAGTCACTGTGTAACAGCCTGGACTGTCCTGCTAAGGATTTACAAGGAGACTCAGTAGCATGCCTGAAATATAGGGGGATTCTTGGAGGAGTCTGGCTTCTTTCACCCATTCCCACTAACCGAGTGGGACACTATTTGCTTTACCTGCCCCAGCACATTGAGAGCGAGCTTGAGTGCTGCTGTCATTAAAAACACCACAGAAAACTCAAAGCAGAAATAAAAGGAAACTGGGCAATAATCCTCACAGAAAAAAAAAAAAAACAACACAAAACCCCACGTATTTCTAGGCCAAGAATATACCATTAGAAAAACATTTTTATTTTGCCAAGGAAAATAAGTCATCCATGACTGAGCAAGGGTGGACTGTTCTGTGATACCTCGGGGATAAAAGAAAATCCAGAGTACTGGGAGGAAAAAGAAAGACTTGAGGTAGAAAAGCATCTACAACTTGGGATCCCTCCAAATTGCATACTCCTAATAGATGCCACTTGGAGCCTCAAGGCCTGGCCTTGGGGAAAGGTGCAAGGACTGGAGTACCTTCCTTCCCATTGCAAGAGCGTGTAGGCAGGAGGCACGCAGGCATCATGGGGGCAAAGAGAACAGCATTGACACGGCTAGCACAGGGTGTGATGCACAACCATGTGCCAGGGTCACTTGGGTCAGCAGCAAGAAGTACCTTTAATTATTTTAAGGTAGAGCTTGGAGCAAAAGCAGGGCAGAGGGAAGAGCTGTAGTCGCCATGGGTAGAGCCCAGAGCTTATAGCCCTCCTCCCCTTCATCATTCATCCTCCCCGTGGAAATATGGAGGCAACCAGTGGGAAGAAAAAGAATCTGTGTGTTCAAGTAACTAATTTCTAACAAACACAAAAGTGCTTGGATTCATCCAGAGGGGACACTTACGAAGCTGACATGGAATGAATTAATTGCAGACGACTTTGAGTGTGTCTTTTAGGAGACAGGAGAAATTCCTGAGTGCATAGGATTGAACTGGGACATTTAAGAGATGCACCAATTCTCACTTCAAGCTGAAACACCCCTCTTGCGAGGGGAAAGGCTGACAAAGGAGCAGATGAGTTCCTTGCCCTGGGAAGTGTAGGATAAGCAGCAACAGCAGCATCCCTTGCTCGTTGTGGGGACGAAGATAGTGCTTGTGCTCACGTAGATAGAGCCAAATAGCTGAATAGCTAACTTTGCCACTGCCTGAAATCAGGGAACCCTTTGTGGGCATAGCTGATGCCCTATAGTTTTCCATGCTTGCATATGCCTGTATGAAAGCTGGAGCACAGGTATGTGCCTGTTCGGCTCAGCTTCTGCAGGCTGCTGTTCTGGCTGGAGACGCTGCACAGGAGAACAGTATTTGGGGTTGCCAGAGGTGCTTGCTGGTAGTAAGGTCTACACTGCTGTGTTTTGATCAGAAATTAGTAAAGATGGACCTGGACTGTAGCTCTGAAAATAGCTCTAGAAGGAAGGAGCCAAACCTGCTGGGCCAAAGGTATGCAAACAAGAAAGCAAATAGCAACCAACTGACCTAATGTATTTTAGGCAAAATTGAAAAGACGTCCTCCCTGACAGCAAAATGCAGCTAAAAAAGAGGGTGCAAGGGCTCCACAGAGTGCTGGAGGGCACAGGAAAGTGGGTGCTGAATCTAGCTTCCCACTTGAGAGCTGTGCTGTGCAAAGGTATTTGATGGGCAGGGGATGAAAATCTCGGAGAAACAGGGACTGACGAAGTTGAGGAAAAGCGAGGCTACAAGTACTGTAACATTAAACAAAAAAATACTTCTGGTCCATCATGGCACTTCAGAACACAGGGCCTAGAAAACGTAACCTCAGTATGTTGATAAGAATTTGGCCTTAGTTCATCAGTGTGAAAAATTCATTGTTTCATTTATTTTTTCATGCATGTGCTAGATAAACCTAGCTACTAAATGCCAAACCATTCCTTTGTTATAGTTACAGAAAGGGACCTGAAAAATGAGAAGGTCTTGAAAAAATCATGGACCTGAATACTTTAGGTGAAGACAAATTAAGTTCTGTATGTAATTAAGCCAGTAGGGATACAGGGTTATTCTAAAGAGTCAAAGAATTAATTTTAGATTTGTGACGATGTACCCCCAAGCAAAATCAGGCTCGGGATTTTAATCAATCATGCAGTCCATCTAGGAACAGCTCAGAATTTGAGGAAAGTCCCAATTTTCCTGTGCAATGATGCATGTAACATATCATGTCTTCCATGTATACTCTTTTTGCAGTCATTTTTGCTATTTTGTTATGAAAACTTGATTGTGGGTAGTAAAATTTAATGGACAGTGTTCAAGAATGCTAACAGCTAATTAGATGAACAAAGAAAAAAATCTGTAAAATAGGATTGTTACCAACCATAGAGCTTGAAATTATAGAACTGTACATGGTCATTATGCCCATGACTATTGAAAGTGTAAGTGAAAAAAATCCTCAGGTCTTCATTTAATATCTTTGCCAGTTGTTTGTTCTACAAGCTGGGTTTAGCCTTTTGGATCTGTTTTTAAATCAGACACTGTATCTGCTTTATGTATCTGGAAAGAACAGTGCTGACAGTATCTTGAAAATTAGAGCTGTGCAGTGGGAGAAAGTTATCAAAGCTGGGAGGAAGGCAAAAAATGAATTCTAGAAACAGAATACATTCCTGTTACAGCAACCAAGACCAGGGCCTCTTGATGTCCTTACTTGTAGCCACCAGCGATGCCACATACTCTAAACCAAATGAGAGGAGCAAAGAGAAGTGTAGATCTGAAAAACTACTTGCCCAAAGGTGCACCAGAAAGGCAGTGGAAAAAATCCCCAGTTTGCTGTGTCACTGGGATGTGGCTGTCAGATAGATGAAATGCTGCTGTTAAAACTCTCAGTTAGAATCCTGATTTCTTTTCAACTCCAGAGAAGCTCTCAGACACCTCAAGGATTTTACCCTTACTTCATTTTGCCACATTTCATGGAGTATACTTCATAACAGACAGACCCGATTCTGGCGGGACCCACCAGACCCTTCACATAACTGACGGGAGAAGCCAAAGTCAGAGCAGAGATGGGGACTAAACTAATTTCCCACACATTAATTCTGCTTGTTTTGCCGTAGACCTGATGATCTGTGAGAGGCTCGGCTGACGTGGTTATGCTGTTTCTGCAGTCATCCCAGAGTTCGTCCCCAGCCCTCCTGACAGCATTGAAGGTTTGCGGAAAGCTAAGCCTCAGGTAGCTAGACAGTGGGGATCTTAGCTTGATACTCATTTCTCCAGTCCATGTCAAAAGACCTGCTCCTCTGGAAATAACTCTCAGAAGGGAAGATTACATTTTGAACACTATGTTCACAGTAGGAGGTAATTCAGAGTCCAGGACTGGGGTCAGACCAAGCAAGCAAAAGATGGAAGTGCCTCTCCAGTCTTCACTCATTAAAGTAACATATACCAGGTGAAATGGTGTCTGAGTGATGCCTGACATCTGCAGTGGTCCCTCCAGCAGTTTGCATAGTTATTTAAATTATCTGTCTGTGTGTTTCAATGAACACCTTGAGCAGAGCTCCCTTTCTGTTCACTTCTTGTACAAATTTTGTTCATGCAGCCTCTTTTAGGTGAGGCAAAATAGGTGAGGGTGTCTTCAAATATCACCCAAGCATGGAGGTAGGAAGGATAAATAATGCAAATCAGTAACTTTCCATCTCCTCTCTTGTATAAGGACTGGAATTGCAACCAGCATTGATGCATCGATGATCATGTCTCAGAATTAGTCCCTCACTGAGATGGATGGGACTATTCAAACCTCTCTGAGCCTTTTGTTCCTTTCCCAGGATCTCTCCTAATTTCTGTAGCTCTCTATGCATCAGATGATACCCAAATTTTCAGAGTTTCTTCACAGCGATCATAGATGGAAGCTTTTAGATAAGAAATCAAGAGGGAAAAAAAGCAAGGGGAAGCCAAAATAAAATGAGGATTTGAGAGAATATTGCCTGTCAAAGGAGACTAGCAGTGCATCATCCCCGCACATCTGCTGCTCCAGTGTCTTGTTCTCGTGAAAACATCAGCATGGAAAACAGCTGTGTTACCCTGAAGCCTTCCTCTCCTCTAGTCTTGTTCAGCTGTCAGTCAGTGGTTAAGGTGTGAGCCTGAAGTGGAATGAGGTTCTTTGCTGGCCCCAGGCCTCCTGTCAAAAGTTGGTAGTGTCCCCTGCTTTTGTCTGCTTAGAAAATGGGGGTGATGATACTTTCTATTTTGCAAGGAGCCCTAACCATATGTGCTAGTAAGCAAGGATTTGCAGGAGGAGGGCCCTTAGGGCCAGGGCTTTAAAGAAAAAGGAAAGAAATTTGAAAATAGTGTCTGTCTGGTAATATACACACTGGTTACATTTCAGCTGTCTGGTAATATACACGCTGGTTACATTTCTGTCTATAGCCACAGTTATGACTGTGCTTAAATAAAGTTGTCTAGTGTGTAACATATTTTCTCAGCTGATTTTAAGCTCTGCATGGCAGTAATAGAGGTGTTTTGCAGTGGAGAAGCTTCAGCAGGCCTTGGCTGTAAGTAGGCATGTATAGAAATGCATTTCTCCCCTGCCAAACGTGGTGTTAAATTGGTGGCTGTTTTATCTGATTGAGTCAAAGGGATCCTCTCACGCGACATGTGAACAAGGGTGTATGATATCTAGCTGGCATGATTTAATGGACTTACAAAACTGTCTTTGTGGAAAATACCCAGTGATGCTTCTGCACTGTGTTGACTGAGTGATAACACCCTTTTAGTTTTATAAATAGCGGAGCAGGCCATCCTTAAAGTGTGCGGGCGTGAGTCAGCGTACAAAATGCCGCCGTTGCCCTGACCTGCCTGGTACCAGAGCAGAGTACAAAGGCATCCCTTGCTGCACGGACCGTGCTGCTTGTTTTTTTTCGAGCCAGGAAAGGGCTTACAAAAGAAGGTGGTGCCATGGCCTGCAGAGAAGGTCTGGCATGCCCAAATCAAGCAGCCAAGTCCATGGGCTCCAAAGCCCCATTTCTCCCCTCTCTGCCCCATACCTCAGATCTGCAAACTTTGGCTTGAAGTTAATGAGACTTTTAAACCTAGAGAATTTGGGACACTTTGTGTCTGGTTTCTGCATCAATGAAGTTCACTCAGTGACTCACACTCTTTACTTCACACCCTAGAGGCTGGAAACTTTTTTTTTTTTCCCCCCAGAAGAACACATTCTCATGTAATTATTGAACTCCCAAAGCTCAGGGCTGAAAATAAACCCCAGCAAATGTGGCTAGACTCCCAAGGAAGTGACAAGCATGGCATGACTGTAATCTAGTGTAGTCTAGTCGTGCAGACTGTGAACAGTTATGGAGAGCACACAACCCTGGGGAAAACTGCTCTCCTGGGGTGAAACAACTCCTTGATGCGCAGCTAAGAGCGATACTGCTTACATGGCCTTCTCGAGGCCTACTCAGCTCCGACTGCATGGTGTGGTTTATCCTCAGTCTCAATCTTAATGCCAACAGTTCCTTGCAGAGTCACTTTACAGATAGTGCATTGCTGCTCCATTGGCAGAGATCAGTATCTTGCATGCCATCTGTACTGTAAGAAACAATGCTATCTTGTCAGGGAGATGGTGAGAATGATATCCTACATGTTGTATATCTGCAATTTAGCAGCTCTGGGTAGACATCCAGGAAAGACAGACGCATAAAAAGCACAGCTAAAGGTGCATCGGGAGTGCACATATAGGAAGAAACCCCAAGAATCCAAGAATAAAGACATTCTGCAGGTAGATGTTATCTGGGTAAATTAAGCAATTAGTCACCTTTCTTCCCTGCAGGTTCAGTGCTCACTATTCCTTTCATGTGCAGTAAATCACAGTTTTGATGTACGTCTACCATGATCTGACCTACATTTTTTGTAGAAGCCAGGAAAACACAAACCAATTCTGAAAAGCGATGTTCAGTGAAAGCAGGAGAGTGGTGTGTTAAAATTGTAGGTGCCTGGGGAGGAGAGAGAGGCCACAGCTACTGCCTTGCAGGGACCACACATTGTGTCATGCCTCATTCCTTTTCCAGAAGCATAACTCTCCTGCCTGGTGGAGATATCTGAGAGATGCCCAAAGGACAGGACGGGGACAGAGGTCTGTGGCACCCCAGTAACTCCCAGCAGGTTCCAGACACCAGTTACAAGGGCTAGCTGGAAGACAGCAGAAGCAAAGTGCCTTCACAGAGCCTTGGAAGGGAGAAGAGATCAATATCAAGAGAGGGAGAAAAAAAAAAGTAGAAACAGCTGTGGTAATTACCACTTCTGGGGTGATTTTCATTAACCTGCAAGACCTTCCTCTCAGCAGAGATCAGGCAGAAAAGGGGAAAGTGAAGCTGTGTCAGAAGAGACCTGAGAGGGAGGAAGAGGAGGAGGGAGAAAGGGAGGACAGGGTGTCTGCTCAAGAGATCCTGGGAGAGAAAAAGTAATGCCCTGGACTGGTCTGTGAATCCAACAGTGAAGACAGACCCAGGGGCAAGGTATTTGTTAACTGTTTTCTTTTTAAAGTTTGCAAAACATTAATATTTTAAATAGTTTATTCTTCATTAGCATAATTAAGAATACACAAGTCTAAACTCACTGAAAACAGAATTAACAAATTAGCAGGTGCAGGGATTTGGAAGCAAGAGGTTTGGGAAAACAGAGCTTGCAAATGTCGACATTAAGTAGAGCAGTGAAATCGTGCCAAGCCTTATTTATGGATTTGTGCATTTCCTTTGCATAGGCCCACTCCTGCAGCCAGAGGAATACAGCTCAATTTAAACATGAACCCCCTGCAGTTGTACTGTAGCTGAGCCTAAAACTGAGAGCATACAAAATAAATCTCTTCTGAAGAAAAACTGACGAGCCTCACCTCAGATGTCTCTTGAAAGCCGAGATATCTTGAATGAACACTTCACTGAACAGGGAAGTAAACTGCAAAATTAAATCCAAAAGAAAATGGGAGAAAATTTCAGAATAGTATCTTGAAGAAAGGAAAAAAAAAAAAGCAGCGACATTAAGTTACACTGCAGATAAGAACTTGGGGAGGAAGAAAAAAGCATCCTATGCCCACGTGAGAAGTTCCCCTTAGGAAGACCAAGGGCTGATTTCCAAGATAATGTCCTACAGATTTTTCAGCAGGTGACAGAGTAGCCCTGTGGAATATTTAAAATAAGGTGTTTCCCTAGTAAGGTGGGACATTTCCGTTTTTTATCATCACTTCTAGTGCCACCTTTCATGGGCCAGAACTACTGCCCCATCAGGGCGTGGGCCCCAGGAGAGGCAAGTCACTGCCGTGAGATTGGAAAAGGGCGCCAGAAGGCTTCCACTGCGAGACCATGGGGCAAACTTCAGACCTGAGCCCAAGGAAGAGGGACTGCAGTATTCCTGTTAACCACAGTGGCTGCCTGTGAGGTGAGGAGCAGATTTGGGCAGAGGCAAAGCTCCTCCTTGGTTCTCTCCATACAGAAGGCCACAATTGGGCAGGGAAAGAGCATTTCACGTCCCTCTAAAGGGGATCGGTGACTCAGCTGCCCTGGAGGCATTCTGACTGCAGATCGCTCTGGTATTGTGCTTGTCTCAGTAGACACCAAAGGATCTGTTACAGATACTGAGCTATGCATACATACGTGTATGCGTATTTCTGGGCAATTCTGGCCAATGATCACTCGCTGTCATGAAAGGATGAAGCAAGTCACTTCATTTCTGTTCGCTGCAGATTTCCCATCCATACAACAAGAAGATGAATGCTTGTCTGTCATTTAAAAAGTACTTTTAGGTCTGCGGCTGAAAAGCCATGTAAGAGATGGGTGTTATTATTGTTGGTAGCCAAAGGGCGCAATGTAAGTATGCAAAGATTAAGAAATAACTTGGTTACTCCTACACACCTCTGACCCAAATCTCTGACTTTACAAGAATGATCTGGTAGAATGAATAGGCAAGTTCTATACTAGAGATATTATTCAGGAACCTTATTAGGGCATTAATAGAAGCAAATATCTGTCCTATGCATTTCTTTACTTACAAGCAGTATACAGTGTTATTCCTCTTCCATGCTGCTTTATGTCTGTGCAGCATTTTTTTGCGTCTTTTAGATTCACATGCTTAATTCTCTTGAGAACAACATTTTTCCATTTTAAATGAATGTGTTTTTATCTCCTCCAGCCTTTCTGTGGCTCTTCAAAAACTGTCCAGTTTGCAGTTCTAGGCTCTTTCCTGAGCTATCTTAATGAACTAGGATTTGGCTTTGCCTCTTTATTTTATCTGCAGACTATTCTGTTTATTATCATTGTCAGGGGAAGCTCCCTCCCACTTTCTATGAAAATTTCTCTTTTCTTTCTTTCTGTATGGCATTTCCACCTCCTCATAAAATACCCTGCTGTACTGCACAACCAGGGCAGTCATTTTGTCAAGAGACTGTCTCAACAGAAGTGGCAGTGAAGGATGCTAGGAACAGGCCTGACTTGTGCAAAAACACGACGGAGATAAACTGCGATTGCACTACCATTGCAGTCTGTGATGCTTAGTCTCCATCACTTTAAAACTGTACATTCAGCAAGACCTTTTTCTTGTAGAAATGTTTCTCCTTCTCGGCCCTACGGCCATCCAGGTGGCTCAGACTACAGGATCTGCTGGCGAGGTGCGGCTGAACCAGCCTGGGTCCAACGTGGTGGGGAAGCTGCAGCTGCGGGAGAGGGGACTGTGCCCTGCATCGGCTGCTGGTAGTGAAGGAGAGGTAATTCCCCCATGCCAAGTTGTGCTGCATTCAAACCAGTCACATGCTCTAAGTACTTCAAATATTTGGATTTTTCAGCATTTTCTTCCACTCTCTGGAAGTCCCTAAGAAATCTATCTTCCTCCTGTGAAGGTTTTAGACAGGAGAGGTGTCTGAAGGCTTGTTCCCTTTCCACAGAGCGCAGGCACACAAGCGTCACTGGCAGGCACGAGCACCCTCACGGGAGCAGGACAGCCGCTCCTTGCCCATCGGGAGCTCTCTTTTTGGTCCCATTTGTGCAAATGACTGCGAAATGCAAGTGGTGTGCTCACTGCCCCTGGGATGCAGATTCCTTGTGCTCCAGTCCCCAGTGTTCTGTAGCTGTGGGGAATTTGGCTTCTAATCCCTCAGTGTTTATCACAGTTTGGAAATTAACTCAGGGAAGCATTATTCATGGGTCTTGCACTTTTTCATCTGGAAAAGGTGCTGTGGGTGGACATAGTATTGTCTAAAACAGCCTTTCTGTGCTATTGGGAAACATTTATGTGAGAATTGAGCACATGGATTTTCCTCTTCTTTCCAAGAACCTCCAGTCTGGTTTGAATGACAAAATTAGGAACAAAACTAAAATGGAGCCAGAGCTAGAGTTACTACTGCACTGTAACCCCGGTGACTGTCAGCGTACGGGGCTGCAGGTGATGGCTGCTGCAGGTGCTGGGTCTTGACTGGATTTTTACACGGGTGCCAATGAAAACAGTTCCAGCAGAGCTTGTTCAGAAATGGTAACTGATAACCACTAATAAATCCAGCCATTACTGAGACGAGAAACAGAGCCTAAACAACTGTCACTGTTAGTTGTTTATAGCTTGCTGCAACTGCTCTTCCCTCATCCCGGCGACTGCGTGCGCTGTAATCTCATATTTTCCTTTTGCAACTGGGTGGTTTGCTTGCACTTTCAGCCAGGCTGAGGCAGGTCTAACAGCCCTTACTGCCATCAGCTCTCCCGGCTCACAGATTATCTTGTTGATTGAAGAAACGATTACAATGCTCGTTGAGCGAGAGTGGGAACAGGCAAAAAAAAAAATCTCTTCTTCAATAGCTACAGCAGCTAGAGATTACAAGCAGCAGGCGCGGGAACAGTGGACATAGAGCACAGAGATGATAATGATGCCATGCCACATTAGTGCTGCATTAGCAGATAAGACAACGGGGCGGCTTGCTTGACAGTATTTCTCCGTTCAGTTGACATCTCTTTTTTGTTATTAGATGGCGGAAAATGAATAGATAGCCCATCTCAAAAGAGTAGGAGACAGAGCAGTGACGTCAGATGGACAAAATAAGCTTTCTATTCTGTCTGTATTTGCAAAGATGCATACTATGAATATATTCCAGTGCTTTATTTTTTTCTTTTCTTTAAGCTCTTCACAATGGTATATTTTTATTCACACCTGTGTGATGGCTGTGTAGAAAGAAGTGGGAGAATTACAAACTGTAAATAGTTCATTGTAATAGTAGCCAAAAGCATGTGCTGCAGCTGTTTCATCACCAGGAAGTCATTTTAGTCATTTTAGTAGCCCAGACTTATTTTTGTTGAGGTAATACTGAAATATTCCAGGGATGGTTCAATACTCCTCCCTCCCTCTGCCTCCCAACCAGGAGCTTTGCAATTGGCTCTACACCAGAGGTGTTTTCTGTCATCCTCTCCATTAAGACATGCTGAAATCTGTGTGTTGCTTTCAGGACAGATGAAGCCAAATCTGGGCTACCTAGACCCTGCAAAGACCACACTGACAGAGCTGGAGACGGACAAGGACGTTGCTTGTCCTGAACCCAGGGGTGACTATTGGCCCGTGTTCTGCATGGCTCCTTAGGCTGTATGTGAACCACAACAGCAAGGAGTAGATGTCCTGGTTATTATTGTCCAGAGACCAGAGAAAGCACTCTGAAGTCAAACATATTAGTAACTTCCTGGAATACAAACACTATACATGTGTGCATAGAATGAATTTACTATGTGATAAATTCAGGCAAGGTTGGTATGAGCTTTTGCTGCCATTTCCCAAGAAAGGGTGCTGTTTGTTGTTTGAATTCACATGCAGAGTATAAGGCTGAGCAGCCTCACACCAGCTGGCTCACAGGTTGTAATGGGTTCTAGTTTAACCCATGTATCTAGGGCTTGTCCAGATTCATATGAAATGCTGCAACTTCTTCTGTGCAACTAGACTGAAACTAATGAAGCTAATGAAGGTTGTAACACAAACTAGGGGTTTCCTAATACTGTTTCTTTGGTGACTTCCACCCTTAAATGACGCCAGTGCATCCCATTCAGGCAAGAGGCCTTAAGAGTCCTGTGCGATGGAGGAGTAGGTAACAGAAATATGCTGAGCTGAGCCAGGCGAGTACAAATCTTTTTCCTCCATGGCAAAGCAGAGGCTCCCAGAGAAGAGTTTTCCCATGCACTGTTAAAACTCAGGGCATTACTCATTTGGATGAATTAAGCAGCCTGCCCACAAAATGTAGTGACTGTGTATCTACTGAAATGTTGTTACGCTGTATATTTTAAAATACGGCTAAAATACACATTTAAGAAGTTTCCCATTGAGGAAAAGCTGGTTTATTTAAGTCACAGATGTACAAAAATTAAATGTCTGGACAACACCTCTTTGAAATACAGTTCTGCTGAAGAGAACATCAGGCTCAGCAGGAGGACAGGGATCTATTGAGGGCAAGAGAGAAGAATACCTTTTCTGGGTTGCTACAGGTGATCATTGCTAGTGGTGAATCAGTGGTAGCCCACCTCTGCAGCTCTACAGAAGAAAGCCTTTTGAGAACATCCTGGTCCGTGCAGCAATGGTCTGCTCGTGTCCCCAGCATTATGAAGGACTCAAGTGCTGAAGCAGTAGGTTCAATAGAGAAACCTAGCAAGAACAGAACAAAATTGATAGTTGGCTTGAAGAAGAAAGCAAGGAGTATCAAACGCCTCATCTTTATAAATGGTTAGGCTTATGATGTGAGTTCTTCTCTATGGCCAGGTCAATCCAGATGTGAAGAAGAGCTTGTGTACTGGAAAACTTGTCAGTTTTGTTTCCAACTACAGCAATTAGATATAACAAATGCAAAAGTCTTTTACTGCAAATTTTTCTTACTTACATCTGCAGACAAGTATAGTTATAATGGAACTTTCCATCTCTCCAAAATTAAATCTGCCTTTTCCATCCTGAATACCAGCCTCGGCTACCAGCTTGCTGACTTTGATTCTGCAGAGATCTGGCGAGGTGGAGCCTTGCATCTACAAACCCCCTGCAAAACCCATGCTTCAGGCCTGTAGAGCTCAGCCTGACACCGAGGCCAGTTTCACTGTGTTAGTCTCTCTAGGTTCTTCTGCTCTAGTCATCACTAGAACATGGGAGAGCCCTTCAGCTCTTCACCAGGCCAACATGATTCACATCTGTTACATGCTGGCTTTTAGGCTCTCCCCATGGGTTTAAACGTATGTGGTGGAGTGTCATGATTTGTTATTTTCCTTTGAAATTATTTTATTATTTTATTATGTTATTTTCCTTTGACTGTGCTCCTCTGCTTGAGAAGGCAAAGTCAAACCAAGTGCTTTGCGCGTGGAATGGAAAGTGGTAAATTTTGCAATGTTCCTTACTTCCTGCGCAAGTTTGTGCTACAGAGTCATACTGGCTCTCCGTAAGGCTGTGTCCAGCCGGGAGAGCTTATTCATCTAATAGAGAATTCAGCTGTGCCAAGATTTCCATCCTCCAGCATTAGGTGGCCTTGCAGATGTCCTGGGCTGACATGATTGAGCATCTTAAAGCCAGAAGACTGAGAACTGAGTTTGAGTCCTAAGTTTTAGTTAGGACCACTGATTGCTCAGAGAGGAACAGGTACTTTCTCAAGCCCAACAGTGTCTCAAAGCATACTACATACGCAGTATCTTTTGTAGTGATATTTTTGTATATACATATATATATATACACACATCCATATGTGGTTGATCATGACTCATCAATTGATTATGCAGCGGAAGAGATTTATACCAAAGAGTTGGCCTTTCCAAATCAAACATATATATCTTTGATAATTGTCACCCTCTCCAGGAAGTTAAGAATTGCAGCTGGGACTTGAGTCAAATTATGACATTTGAGTTACTGGCAAAGAATTTTCTTTTGGCTCCTGTAAATTTATAATCTGAAGTTTGAGGTTGACTTCTTTTACAAACACTTCTTAGATTAGAAGGTTACATGCAGTACCCCAGCGACTATATGTATTCTTAACTACGCCTGGAGTGATGATGAGTGAAAAACGTTCTAAGAAGAATTTTTCTCCGCATCTTCTAAGGACATGTCCTCCAATGTGAATCATGAACGACTGCAGCTTTGCATTTTTATCACATACTCTATTAGTGCTCTCCCTTTCACTCATCTTGGGCAATGAAACTAGATTACTCATCTCCAATTTTATTAGCTGTCGATTTCTCATTTTTGTGTTGTACTGCAACCCTGCAAGTTTTGGAAAGCACTTATTCCAGGGGAATGATATATCTTGTATAACTTAGGAGCTGAATATAAACTTCCTGAGATCATGGGGCCTTTGCTAAAGGCAATTTACACAGCCATACACACCAGAAGGTCATTGCAATTTTATAATTTTAAAATACTTCTGAGGTTGTACATTTATTCAGTAGTAGCTCTCTTTGCATTTAAAAGTATGAGGAAAAAATTCTGCTTCTGACCAAAAAGGTGGTGAGTGTGATGCAGAGACATCATGAGAAGCAGTAAGACTTAGGGTTGCAATCTTGTTCCCACTGAACTCCGTGGAAAAAGCAACTTTCTGGAACAAGAGGGTATATTTACAGAAAAAAAAGGAATTGCAGAATATTACAAAGTCAGTTTTACTTCCTCAAACTGTGGGAAGTATAAGCTCAGTCAGGCGTTGTTAGTAAATAAGATCTAAAGCACTTAAAAGAAAGATCCAATCACAAATTCAATTGGTCCATTAACTACATGTAATATTATTTACCTAAGTGGCCCTTCTGGACTATTTCATAACTCAGGTTTATAACCTTTTTAAAAAGATCAATATTACGGAGCACACAGCCTCTGAGCATGATTGAAGAGTCAGGCCGTTTTAGCAGTTATGGTCTGTGATTTCCAGACCTGAAGTCCAGATTAGAAATGCAAAATGAGGAAAATACTCTGCCTGAAATACTAAAAAGAAAAAATAGCCTTGAAGAGAAGGATGGAGGGAAGCAGTGAAGTAAGATGTATTGCAAGAAATCAGTTCTTTTATGGGCTGATACAACTAGAAAACACAGGCAGGCTTTCCAGCACATACACCCTTCTGCAGATCCGAGGCAGAAGACGTAGCGACATTTGAAGCCACACACACAGTTTTGCCAACATGTGTCAGAGTGAATCTCCAGTAGGAGGGAACAACCAACCACTCTATTTGCAACTTGGCAGATGGGGTGTTTTGTTGTCTGCTCTAACGTGTGATGTGAGTTGGCTGTTTGTACTGAGTCCCGTCAAGCGGGAAAGGTAGCTCTCATCTGTTGATCTTGCGTTCAAGATCCAGTATTTGATTTGTTCCTCAGGTAGTCAGATGCTCACATCAGCTGGGAGCGATGAGCTCCTGTAGCTAAATTCAATACCCCTACAAGTCTCTGCTGCTTCCATTACACAGGGAGCTCAGCAACTAGGAGCAATGGTGCTTTTCCACCTCTTAATCTGCATCATGAAAGGTCAAATGATGATAAAAGCAACTAAAAGCCAGGAAGGTCCTATTTTATACTGGACCTAGAGACTACATGCATGTAAACTGGCACTGGCTCCCACCCTTTCAGCTACACTCATCCCATTTCATACAGGTCACTCTGATTCCCGTGAGACAGTGGCATGTGGGAGTGTGCTGTGTGTGTAAAGCAGGAAACGAGGGGTGGTCAACTGCCAAGAGATCCTAAAAAAATTTGTAGTGAAAACTCATGGAATTCTTAGTGGCAAAAGGCAGTGCTGCTGAGTGAGCTTTGCCTGCCTGTCTTCATTAACGACATCTCTAATGGCTACTGCTGCTCCCCTACTCTTCTTTAGCTTTCCTCTCTCCTCACTGCTTCTTACCCATCACTCAGGCTGCCCTCCCTTGCCCTTTCCTGTGCTACCACACATCACTCTAAACTTTTTGCAATTTTCATGATGTTCTCTATCCAACAGAAACATTTGAAAGGAAAGCCAATTTTCGTTCTTTCTGTTGTCTCTTCCCCCTTGGTGCTGAAGCAATCTCTGGTCCACCTGGGCATGAAACATCAGCGTGATGAACTGATCGTTTGGTATCAAGTTGTGATCCAGGGTAGGAGACACGCAGGAGTGTTGAGGACAGTGCAGTGTCTGTAGAGAGTGCTGACTGTAGATTTCATACAGACAGTGACAGGTATAAAGCCACTTCTTAGTTTTCAGCAAAAGCCATTGTTTTCCGCCCTCGACTGAAGTAATACAATTCCCTTGTGATTGTAACATGTCCATCCAGGAGTTCAGTCCAAAAGCAGGGAGCAGGAGATCCCAACAAACCCATCTGTGGCAGCTGTGGTGCCATTTCGCTCTTCAGAGTGAAAAAAGTGGCCCTGTTGGTGCAGGGGACAGATACGTCTGAACTGAGTGTTGGAAGATGCAGAGAAATTTTTGCAGGGATAGAAAAAACATTTTGTGTTATTAGACGATGTAATGTGGCTGGAAACCTTCCTTCTCCAAATCAGACAAGCTGTTTCTGCCAGATATGGCTGCTTTTTATTGGCTAAAGCTCTCATTTCTGTGCCAGGCAACATAGAAGTGGTGTCAGGCTGAAATGGCTTGAAAGTTTGGACTAGCAGTTCAGGGAGAAGGGTGGCCCAACTGCAGAGAGGTGATAGAGTCCAAATTGAGTTGTAAGTCCTCTTTCCCTTTATCTTGTGTAGTTTGTTATGTGGTTCTCTTAGTTTTTCTACACCTGTTCATGCTGCAGGTATCACCATTGCATTAGCCAGTTGTTGGATATTGTCTGATGCATCTGCAATCAGGCATAGACTGGAAAAAATTTTCCTTGCCCCAAATATTAGCTCAAGTAGCAGAAAATGCCTCTTTGTGAAAAGAGTTCATATGGAAAATGTGCGTTTTCAGGCTCTCTGCACAGATTCCAAAATTTTAATGTGACCATGTTTCTATTTTCGCTACCTTTCAAGTACTGCATTGTTTCTTCTCTGTAGGCACTTATGAATTGCCTACCCCTTTTCTTACCTGGATTTAATCAATATTTTTGTCATTTTTTAACTGTTGAGCGGGAGAGAGTACCATTCTGCAACAAACAAGTGGTCTAGGGTCCTCCGGCATTGTCTGTTTTTTTAACCAAGAGATGCTGCCTCCAGGAGATTGGTGGTATTGGGAAGCGACAACGAGAGAGCAGTGATCCTTGGGCTCATTTGTTCCACCCACATGTTTGACTGATGCTCCATTAGCCAGTTTTGGAAGAGAAAGACATCAGGTTTGGAAGGTCCATCTGTAATTGTGCTGGATCTCAGGCTGAGGGGCGGCGCAACAGCTAAAGGTTTTGCTGGAATCTTTCATGTAGTCCAGACAGACGTATGTTTGTTTTGATACTGTGTCCTATCATTTCCAAACTCGGTCAGCAGTGTGTGTGTTTGTTAGGCTATGCAGATGATAGCATGAGAATAATTCAGTGCAAATCATTAATTTTGTGAGTCTTTCCTGTTTGGTTTTATTGCAGCTTCTTATGTGCTTGAAGTATTAACAAAATGCTTTCTTGGACTGGGGTTGTACTGGGAGATGAGATCTCACTGAGAAGTTAGGCTATCTGAAGCTTTCTTTTCTTTCTACAATATTGTTGGAAAGGAAAGGGATCCAATTCTGGCATGATATTTCATAAGGTGACATTTGTTATAACTCATTGCAAATGTTACTCACCATCTACAAAACATTAAATTAAACTGAAGAGCAGTGAAAAATATCCAGTTCCACTTTAGCAGCTGCACTTGTAACCAGAATCCCTCAAGTTTTTTGGAGTCAACAGATTCCCCCTTGGAGACCTCCACACGGTGGCTACTGTCCTCTGCCACTAGTCCCCCTGGTTGGTGTTCCCTGCTCATGTAAGCGGGATTGTCAACATGAGGACAAACTTTCTCTTCCCATTTGGGCTTATCCTTACTTTCCCAAAGATCTCTTTGGTCCCTACTTGTTATCAGACCTGTTCTGCGTCCTTTTGTGTCTTGTCAGTATTTCAGTGGGCATTGGCTGGACCCCACAGGGGTAACATTTTCACAAACAAAATTTGAAAAATGACCTGTGATCCTTAGTCCTTTGAAAGTCAGAGTAGTTGGTGATACATGTAGTTTATTGAGACTGCAAGCTCCTAAATCACTCAAGATTGTTCCTTAGTTCTAAAAGCTTTAGTGGCATAATGTTTCCATAGAAAATAAGCCAATATATTTATGATGGTTTCTATTCAGATCATAGGTCTTTTTGACTCTAACGCTTTTGTGTGTATCTTCAGGTTGAAGCATATGTGCAGAGAGCTGTAACTCTGGAAATATAACAAACAAAAACTTTTCTCGTACTTGTAGGAAACCAGGATACTAGGAGAGCACATTTTTTGAGATGCCAAACTCGTCGTTACAGATCTCTGGCTCCCCAGGAAATTCGCAGATGTAACTTTGCTGTGTGCTACAGCCACCCACTATTTTGCAGTGTCAGCTGGGCTGGAGCTCAGATCCACCCACTCCCGCCGCACCGGGCCCATTACACTGGAGCTGAAGGCAAAATGCAAATTGGTTCTGCTGAACACGGTTGCCTTATGGCATGCAGTGGGATGGTAAAAAAAGAACCCATGGTGTCTCACTCCTGTTCCGGCACCTGCACCACAAGATCCTCCTTCTCATTATCTCTTTATCAAAACCTCCCCTTTCCCCTGGATAGGCCACTAAAATGGAACAAAACTCTGGCTAATTGGCTGCAGGAAACCATTGAGCTTTGGGCAAGGAGATGGAATAAGTCATCCAATTAGTTATAGCTGCTGGTGTCCCCTGGTCCTGATTTGGTGTGGTTTATCAATGCCAAACAGCGGTAGATAAGCACAGCTCCTTTTTTCCTTATGTGTAAATACCTGTCCAGCCCATGTTTCCTACGACTTCAGCCCCCTGCTAGGCTCTTTAAGCTGTGGGAAGGAACAGTAAGTCATTCAGTTCACTACACTTGTTTCAGGGCAGGATTTACTTCCCATTTTCTTAGACCATAAACAACATCACTGCCTCTGGAGAGCAAGGGTGGTGGCTTTCCACATCAGCCTGGCTTTAGGTCCTATTTATAAATGAGGAGAGTGAGAAAATATGTTTAAAAACATGCAAGCTTTAAAAATAAAACTGTGACCTAGTCAAAGAGTAAACATTAGGGAAAAATAAAAACCTATTTTAAGAGATGGAAGCAGAGAAGAAGCAGCAAAAATAATAAAAATAAATCTTATTACTGTTAATAGGAGTGTGTAAATCAGCAGGTCCCATCACTGACGTTTCAGAGATGCTGAGGACCTGGCTCAGCAGTGAAAAAGGAGGGAAGTGAGAAAAACATTGAGCGGTAAATAAAGCAAAGATGAGAAATCCCCCTATTTGCACGTGCGATAGATTATCCATAAGAAATAAGATCATGCTTCTGACCAGATAAAAGAAATCAATGGCATAGTGTCTAAACCAGACTTAAAAATATACTGAGTGTCTGTCGTTCTGCATACCTCCTCTGAGCAGTAGTGTAACCTTTATTTTTGCAGATAGCCTTTTACTGTGGGGTTGCTCAGGGGGTGCTAAAGTCACTGTGTTGAGAATAAAACAGCTTAAAAAGCGATCGGAAGTTTTTACCACGATGGACCTTTGGATATTTGTCCCCTGTGAGGAACAGACTGCTCGTCTGTTTTGTCACTTACGCGTGCTTCTTCTTCCCCCGCAGGTTGCCTGGTCACTATGAACAATGGCCCAGCTATACTACAAAAAGGTAAACTATTCACCGTACAGAGATCGGATCCCATTGCAGATCGTGCGAGCGGAGGCAGAGCTCTCAGCGGAGGAGAAGGCCTACCTCAGCGCTGTGGAGAAGGGGGACTATGCCAGTGTGAAACATGCCTTGCAAGAGGCAGAGATCTACTACAACATCAACATTAACTGTATGGATCCTCTTGGTCGCAGTGCCCTTTTAATAGCCATAGAGAACGAAAATCTGGAGATCATGGAGTTGCTTTTGAACCACAGTGTGTACGTGGGAGATGCTCTGCTGTATGCAATACGGAAAGAGGTGGTGGGAGCTGTGGAGCTGCTGCTGAATTACAGGAAGCCGAGTGGTGAAAAACAGGTTAGTCGAGTGTTCCAGTTCAGTTTTAAGCTATTATCCTGTGTTAGGAAAGTGGTGCTGCACAGAGAGGTGCTGTGCAGGAGTCATAAAACCAAGTCTTTAGTGTAGATCCATTGCTTTAAATGCCCAGAGTAGACGTGGGCAGTCCTGTTTGGATGATAACTTTCCAGTCTGAGCAAACATGTTCTGCCTGACTTAAATACTCAGCATTTTCAATTTCACTCAGTGTTCTTTTCAGTCTTACAGTGTTTGTGAACATACTGATTTATAGGTTGATATATAGACGTGCACTTTGTAAAGGAATTTGGGGCTGTCTGAAATTATATTACAATCTATAAATATGAACTATTGCCATGCTGTTGTACTGATAATAAGTGGAATTGCTTTTCATAAGTAAATCCTGAAAACACACAAGCTTATAAATAACTGTAAGCAAGCAAGCAGTCTGCTAGGTTTCAGTACTTAGCCATAGTACAGACAAATCATCCTGGTCTCCATCTCCAGAGAGCTCTGGTTCAGAAATGCTGAGGCAGTACATAGCGTTACAGCATGAGCTAAGCTGCTATATATCTGAGCAATGAACAGCTATGACTTGTAGGAAGGATCCTCAGCTACAAAGCCATCAGTAAGTTACATAAGGATCTTTGTGAAAACCCACAAAGTCTGAGTCCTGTCACTTCAAGTGTCACATATCACACTGTCCCTAACTTTTCTTTTTTTTTTCCTTTTTTTTCTTCTTTTCATTCGCAAGTCCAACTGCCCATAACTACAATAGTTCATGTTCATTACTGACCACTGACAATTTTTGCATGTTCACTTCTTAGAAAGGAACATTCAAAACTTGGATAATCCTTATATATCAAGCCTCATTTTGAAGTCTACTTGAACACATCCCTCTCTTTGTGAAAGAAGAAAATGATTAATACCAGTCAACCATAGAAGAAAATGTTTTCAGTGGATTGGCCCCTTAGTACATAGTTTTTTCAGTAGCATTTTTATGCAGCCAAAGCAAACAATAAGGATCAACCCTGACAACATTCAAGAGTGCTCAGCTTAACACTTAGAGAAGGCAGCATTCTGCATGCTGTAGCAATGTGATTCTACTGTGTGGTTTAAGCACTAGAGAGATGAAGAATCTCATCTATCAGACCTAAAAATGGAAATCTTAGTGCTAGGTTTTAGTCTGACAAAATGTAGTACATGAAGAATGACCATACATGAAAAAAAAAATTGTTTTCTTGGTCTTCTAGAAAGTTTGACCATCCTATAGGCCAACAGGACAGAAAGTACAACAGAAAAAAAGCTTTTTTAAGTAGCATGAGGAACTGCCGGTAATTATTGCATATTTATGACAAGTCTCTCCTGAAGTGTCATGGAAAGGAAGTGATGGGATTCATGTGGATTTCTATAAGATCTCTTGAATATAGAACTTGTGTTCACTCAAATTCACAGCCTTGCTGGCTTAACTGGACAGAGACAGAGGTTCATGAAATAAGGTTGACTTACTGCAGCTGAAATTCTTTTCCAGTGTCTCTAGTTCAGCGATACATTTCATAGTGGGTCTGTTTCATTTTTCTTTATCTCTCTGCCAGTGTGCAGCTACCCTTCTGTAGCTAGGTTTGTATCTGCTGCGAAGTTTACAACTTGAAGGAGAACATGTGTGTGGGAGAAGAGATGCAGTGCCAGTTTCAGCTTTATTTACCAGGTTTGTTACAAGACCAGATTTCATCAGTACGTTTTAGACTAGTACTGGCTTGATGCAAGATCCTATGTACAAACTAGGATTAACTTCCCTGGCTGTGGTTCAGGCTCTTGTGGAGACTGAAGGAAGTGTTTGCCGGTACAGGGCTGCAGGACTGGACTTCCATTTCAGCAGTTTCACTGCGTGTTCATGTGGTGATGGTAATTAACATTTATTTCACGTATAGTGATATAACATTAAATGGAAAGAATTCCTTAGTTAAGCAAAGTTGGGACAAAGTTTGTTAGCTTGTCAAATCACAAAGCTAATATAGGAGGGGTTCCTGATGTTAATTCCACAGCAGTATCGATATATGTTCAGTAATTGTCTTTGCTGGACCCGGTCTCAGAAACTCCTTTGGGAATCCCATACCTAATTGCTTTCACAAAAAGCACCCAATAAATCAGGTCAGCACGACTTTGTCCTAATCAGCTACTTATAAGTTCTAAAACATATAGAAAACCTGCTTTTCTGGTTGAGTAGTAACAAAAATTCACACTTCATGGAAGGGTTTCTCTCTGGCTGAGAAATATGTAAGGTAGCGTCATAGCACTTCTTATACATAAGGTTTAGTATAATCTATTCATTAAATGAATACACAAGGTTCAGTTTGCCTGAACAAAGCAGCGTGAAGGCAGCTCCTTGACTCAGGTGTAGCAGCCTGTTTCCAATTAGGGGCTGTCTGTCTTTGCTGCACTCCGGGTAGACGTGCAGAAGCAGCATCTTCTGATTGCTCTCTCTTAAATGTTTGATACATCGCCTTCATTCATCTGAGTCTGGGGTCTGCGAAAACCTGTTAGTTCCCATTTTCCTGCTGTCTGCCTCTAAGAGGTTTTTATTTGACTGTATACTAAAGTCTTGTTTCTCTAACTGCCAGGCATGAAGAGCTGTTCCTATTTGCGTCTGCTCACATCAGCTCAGTTAATTGTTGTCTTTGCATCTCAAAAGCAGCTGAGTAGCATCATTCAGCATAATCCATTTTATGGGCATGTAGCTTCGCTCACTCCCACAACCTTATCACCGTACCACAATCCTGACCGAAAATGTTAGAGGTTGCATTATGCCAGCCTCTTGTGGGGTTACAGCGACTGTATCTAGTTAGCAAAAGATACACCCAAAACAAGGTAGAAACCCATGGCCCCTTACAGACTCGACCTGCAAAGCAGTTTCGCTCACCAGCCACAGTCTCTAACAGGTGATGCATCCTGGGCGCTCCATACCTCTCTCTTGAGAGCTGCCCGAGGAGAAGAGCTCTGATGATGACCTTTACAGGGAGCAGAAGTAAAAAACCTTTCAAATATAAGAAGTGACCTTTGTTTCGTTCCTTATATAAGAGAATCAGGGTCTCATTCATGATGTAAGGGACAGGGATGAAGAGACTGGGCGGCAGAGATGCTTGTGTCCTGTTATTAAGCGAACGCAGGCGGTCATTATTCTGCAAACCTTTGCTAGACTGCTGTTTAAGCGCCATTTACTGAAAACACCATGACAATGGCAGGGGTAAGTCATAGCCAGTAACTATAACAACACGCTTCTCCCACACTGCAGCCGTGCGTGTAAGGGGTGTCTCGGGAGAGGAAGAAATTACTCTGTTTACATGTGGAGCGTATGAGAGCCAGGAGCACGAACCACCTCTCTCTAAAGGCTGCTACGAAGCACATGATAGATGAGTGTGCTGAACAGTGATGTGTTCGAGTAGATGTATTTTCTTTTAGGTTTACCTCCAAGCAAGGTTCACAGGCTATTTTAAGAACTTAATATTTCTCCTCAAACCTGTTTTGCCCGGTCCTGACAACTTAGAGCCACGGTGTTGTGTACTGCTCTGTCAGTCTCTTGATAAAGCTGGGGAGAAGATTTCACCAGTTACAGCCAGAATAACTCTATGGCTAATAAAGTTATACCTGTTTTGAAAGATACTGTCACCTATCGGAGATTTTGGGTTCAGTGAGACAGTCATCATGGTGCAAGTGTCTTTTGATACCATGGGAAGACCACAGAGGTGTGCTGGTGTGCTTTGCTCCCAGCAAAGAGTAAAGCCCAGGCTTTAAAGGACCCATTTTCTTCTTCAGATCAGAGCGAACCTCTCCTCAGATATGCCACACCATGCTCTGAGGTGCACTCTCACTTTTTTTTTTGCTGTCAGTGTGCGAGTGTGGTCCAGAGTGGGATGGGAGATGCCTGTGTGTGTGCAGAGCAGTGGGTGCGACAGCCCTGCCCACCCCCCCCAGCGCAGGCAGGAGCTCTGCTGACCTCAGCGGGGACGTGGTCTGGAAATGGCACAGCGCTAAGAGCTGAATTCGCAGGGAAATAAAGGAAAATTCAATTATCTACTCAAAATAGATTAAGTAACAAAAGAGTTATTCTAGTTCTGTGATTTTTACAAGTTCGCTTGTTATTTCCCAATGTTACGTAATTTACTCCAATTAATCCTCCGAGCTTTTTTTTAAACCATGGTTCACTTTGGGCAGTCACTTTGTGTTGCTGATCGGTCACTTAAATCATAGGATAGTTTGGTTTTCCCCAAACAGATGACAGAAATTTGGAAAGCAAGCAGCCTATTCATGAATATTAAGAGGAACAACAAAACAAACTAATGTTCATGGAACCTGGAGGGTATGCAAGTGTTGCTTTTCCTGCGGAGATTTGTAGTCAGTGAATATGTATTCTCCAGGAAATCAAAGTGAGCCTAATCTGGTGCTTTGATAGTTATTGTAAGGTTTTCAGGACAGTGAAGAGGCTGATATTGTACTGCACAGTGGCAGAAGAGTAGTATAGGTGTACTGCAGTCTGCTTGGCATGGCAATCCATAGTCCACACCATGAGTGTCACGTTATTTAAATAAGACAACAAACCACTGAATAATCATCAGAAAGAGTGGGGCTAGGATGCAAATACTAAAAAACAGCACACACAGATGCAGTACTGACTTTGGCCCCGGCTTATTGAATCAGGGGGCTCATCTCTTTTGCGGTAGGAATGTTAAACTGCAAAGTTGGCTGTGCACAGCACAGGTCCAGCACATACAATGGCAAAACAAGACTTTTTGTAGTATTCTATAGCTTCAGAGATCTGGCTGGAGTCCTACGGGGTTGGAATTAACAGGGAACTTGAAATTACTTCTTTCATTTTTTTGATTCAGTGCTACTGTAGGAGCAAGGGAATGTATATATGAAGCCTGTTGAACAAATTCTCTTTTCCAGTAACTCTTCTGTCTCCCAACCTATTCAGTCTTTGAGTTTTGGCAGGTTTTTTTCCTAAAAGTCATATCAGAAATTTTTTTTTACTATACAAACATCAATACAGTGGGTTATGTTTCCAGCCAAGCTGGTATCTGCACCTAAACTGCACCAGCAAAGAGCAGGAAATATATGTCTGAAAATTCACATTTTCCTACGTATTTGATTCTTTTTCAATTTATCATTAGTAATAGTTGTACTTCGAGACATTTTGAAACCCATTGAAATTAGTACAAATTTTCCCTTTGACTCCAGATGAGGTCTTCAGAGGCATTTTCTTAATAGTCTCTTGTGTGAATCCTGGGAAGTGGTCTGGGTTCTCCACTAAACGTGCATCACAGCTTGCCGGGGAGCGCTCTCGGTTTGCACAGATCTCGCGTCGTTTTTCGCTTTGCCACAGTGGATGTGTCTGCAGCACACCAGACACGATCTGCGCTGACTGCTGAGCCCTCCTTCCGTTCTTTAAGAAGCTACAATCAGTCATCTGAATTACTACATGTTCATGGTGTAGCCATAAGCACCTTTACGGGTAGCTGTTTTCTTCACAACAATCAGAGCTGGCATCAAATGTTTACATAAGGATGATACTAGCATCTCTCTGGTATCTGCCAAAATTAGCAATTTGCTCATGGCAGATGGCTCTGAATTAATCTGGTTCACAGATGGGACTACAAATGCAATTCCTCAATAATGAGAATAAAAAGAAAAGGGATCTCAGTATTTATGACTGTGATTTAGTTTGTTTCGATGGTCCAAAGGCCTCCTGAATCAATGAGATCTCAACAGATACCTATCCATGTGTTTTCCAAAAGAAGGAGCTTTTATAGAAATAAACCCAGGAAGAATATGGTTGTGAAGAGGAAACTATAGAGAACAAAAGGCAAGTTGTCAGTCTTAGTTGCTAATCCTCCGGTACCTGCTGGTGGATGGTTGCTGCACTTGATAGTATTAGCGAACTTAAAATTTGACCTCAGAAATCCTCTTTCAGATGAGCTTATGAGTGAAAATCTGCCTTAATTTTTGTGTAAGTATCATAGATCAACAGCCCAGAGACAATCTTTTGGGACTCAGAAATTATACGTTGCATTAAACCGTTTTATTCTTGCCCAAATCCAGTAACTTTCTTGATATGATGTGGTTTAGCTTAATTTCCCTACTCACATAGGGTTCTGTGTCCTGTTTGCAGAGTCCAGTGCAGAGTTTAGCTCTTACCACGGACGGCCCTCGATTTCTGCAGACTCACTGGTACTTACTAGATGTACACGCTCATGGCTACCATCGTCAGCACTGTGCTGTCACTGACAGGACTTTTTAAGTCAAAGGAAGCAGATCCGTTGTCAGATATCTCACGACATAAAAGCTAGATTCTGCAGGAAATTAGAAAGAGAAGAGTTTTAGAAGGAGCTGGTGTTCCCCATACCTTGACGGAAGTGGTTACGTGGATGTCTCACCTGCAGGCAGCATGTGCAGAGGTACCCTGTGGCAGGACCAGAGGGTCTGTGGTTTGTAGCTGTGAGGAATGTTATCCCGTCTCCTTCAGTAAAAGATTTATGTTTCTTTTAGAGGTGAAGGGGAGACTTGTGGACTTCCCAGCTAAAATTGCTAAGCCTTGCAGCACTAGCTCCTAACCTGTAAGCTGAGGATGGATGTGGGGAGATCAGTCACATAAAGGCTGAACAAAGAAGTCTTGCTTACGTGGTGGACATTCTGGGTGCATGCACTGTCTTTTTCTGGAACATCAGAGACAAGGCCTGTGCCAGCAAGCGTGAAGCATTACAAAGGTGTGTAGTACAACAAAGGGATCAGAGCAAGCCCAAAGTGCAAGCAGGTCTGTGTAGCCCTTCTGCAGTGTTAATCACTGCATACCAGCAGTATTTGAGTTCTTCCTTTAGTTTAAAAAGTTCAGCTAATTCGGGAAGGTGTTGCTGAAACCTGGGCATCCGTATCAAGGAAGTCTATAGGCGTGACCTGTTCTCATCGAGTTCTTGCTATCGAGCACCGTAACAGAGAGGCTAACAGGCTGATGGGTATGACTCAGTACAGAACCAGTGCCCTTTGGTGTGACTCAAACCAGCCATCTGCACGTTAATAGGAGAGTTCCAAAGTGAAAAGGGAAGGCTGAACCCAGTTAGATACACTCTGAGGAAGAGCAGGTTCTAAAGAAAAGAAGCAGTTGAGGATAACTGGCCACAAGTTCTCAGTATGAAAATATTTGAAAGGCACAATAAGGAAGAAAGATTGTGTCTGAAAACAGAAAACTAGCTGTTACTGCTCCAAAGCCTAATGGCTCTGCTAGCATCCAAGCTTTTCATTATTTTTATTGATGCAGTAATAATTCACAGCTATAGTTAACGTGCCTTTGACATTGGCGGCTGCCTTCGAAATGAATTCCATCTAATTAAACTAAACAACAGAGAAATCAAAGACCACTTCAGTTAATGATTACATTTAACTGGGAATTTCTTTCCTTTCTCCCCACTGCCTTCCTCCCCAAATAATCTTAAATCTATGAGATGGAGGTGTGGGGTAAAATGAAGAACTCGGGTAATATATCACATAGAGCTAATGAGTAGCATCAGGGGTAGGGTGCACAGGCTGCAGTGCTGGCTACCAGACATCGGACAGTGGCAAATAGGTCACCAGTTCCTTCTCCTGGGCCAACATAAATTCTGTTGTTAGTCCCTAGGAGAGCTGGTGGGGTCAGACCAAGAACTGCATCACAGCAGCACAAACATGTCGTGCTTGTAATTTAACATATAGACAGGTGGAGAAGTCGGGAATGCACTTTTATATGAGATGATTCCCAGGGAATTATCTTTATTTATTTGTGGGAGTGATCTCAGCACCTGCCTGCGTTCGGCACGCTGTACAGTGTATTTTCAGTGAGTGATGGGTGCATGGGATTCAGCTGGGTGGACTGCCTGTAAAAACTATTTGCTGGGAAAAAAAAATCTTGTTTGTGTTCCTACAGAAGGAAACTTTTGGTCTCTCTATAGATCTGTTGACTAAGGTGTTACGTTTCAAAAAACCATATTTCATTATCTACCCACAATCCACAAATATGCCCAGTTTACTCACCACCCTTTGCTCATAAGCCCCAATTACAGCATTAGCTGCTCCCTTACACCAGCCCCCTGACATCACACAACACGAGGCTTTTGACGTGGCTGTCTAGATCCATCGATATAAATATGCGTGAGGGTCTGCCGGGTGCAATAGTTGCAATACATTTTCCAAGGGAAGCTTCTTTGTATGGGGAAACTGAACATAACAAATTACAGGCTCCTCTGAAAAAAAGCTCAGGGGTCTATAAAGAACTGCATGACGGTTTAGTAGGACTTTCCTGGTCCTTATCTGACCATTGAATAGAGCTGTGCTTGGGTTTGCAAAGAAGAATGGCACCTTTATGGCTTGTTTATCCCCGTGATGGGCAGTCTTTTGGTGGCAACAAGATGGGGGAGAGGGGGGCGTCAAAAAGACATTGACTGAGAATAATATTCTCCCTGCTCCTCTCCTCATTGTTACAGCAAGGGAACGCTGTAATCCAAGGTCTGTGCTCTGTCATTGCCTTGGGAGAACATGTTGGAAAACTGTTTAAGCCTGCAAGAGGTTCAGGGTCACGTGCATGGTTGGTACTTAATTCATGGCAGCGCGAGAGGGCTTGTGTGCTCCACTTAAATACTCTTCAGTCAGACAGATGATGGGTTAGAGGCATGAGGAGCATATCATTAGCTAGATGTTTTGAGCTACCTAGCATTAGAAATAACAAAGGAAGTCACTGCCTGAGTTGTAAAAAAGGAAGATCATAACCACACAGATTTTATTGTCATGTGAGACCCTGCCACCTCTCTAGATTGTCATTTCTTTGCTATCGCAAACTCTGGGGTCTTTTCAGAAGCCACAGTATTTTCTTGGTTAGTATAATAACAATGCCTAAAGCACAGCTTAATAGTCAAAATGGGGAGAAATGCAGCCGCCTGCTTTGTGAGCATCAAGATGTGTTTAGTGCAACATCATACAGCGCTGGGCTGGCACCAGATGCAGTCACTCACTCCTCGCTGAGATGTTGTCTTATGATCAAATCTGACTTTTTTTTTTTTTTGTAAGGAACATCATTGAATAGGAACACAACCCCATCTCTCCCAAGCTAAAAGCCCTCCATTTTCAAGCCCTGTTAGCAACATATTACCTCACCTAAACTTAATGAAACATCTCTCATACGCACACAGGAATAAATTACAGGAAATAGGGACATTTTATGTACAAAGATGACATAAAAGGTTATAGATAGCATGATTATTAGCGTATATTAGCACATCTTGTCCTTGTTACCACTAAGAATAGGAAATACAGAGACCAGATAAAATGAATTAAAAAGCTGGACAACTCTTCCCTCCCAGAATAAATCCTGGAAAATATTAGAAAAAGAGTAGCTGTAATACAACAAAGATCATGAAGACATAGCCTGCATATTTTCAGCTAACCATGGACTGTCTTTGTTTCAGCATGCTTGGGGGCAGGGGAAAGCTTATCCATAAATGAAAAAATATCTAGGGTGCAGCAATGTTCCAAGGCTGTTAGTGTAGTTAAGAAATTTACAGGACTGCATTAAGTAAGCTTTTTAACAAAATTCATTTCCAAACTTAAAAACAACATTAAAAATTGTTAGGGTTCAGTCTTTATTTTTACCCAAAACAGCTGCTCCCATCACAGCGTAACTCTTAAAATGGTAATGAAGAAAGGTGAAAAAATGAACAAACAGCATTTAATGTTTCCAAATGGGGAAAAAAAACCAGCTTCAGGCGTATATAAACCAGTCTGCCTCTCCAGACTTCAGGAGGCAATTCAATTCACTCTCGTGTCAGCAACACTAGACTGACACCTGAGTTGATATCAGGGTCTCAGGAAAGAGATCTAGCGAACAGCCAGGGAATCTCTGCATTTTGGCAAGACTTTGGCAGATCTGCAATGTGCTGTGAGCCAGGTTCTCATGCCACTTATGCCACTTTTTCTCTAGCAGCTTCATTAATGTCTGGATTTGTAACTGTCCCAAACTTACGTTCCCTGTTTGTTTTAACTGGACAAGTGTAATTATTCAGCTAGCCCCAGGCTATGTAAGCATATGATAACACCAAGATTCATTCGATAGCTGGTCATATCATAGAGATAATGTGACATAACACGTAAATTGTGACTACAATGAACTTCTCAACCACTCTTACACAGATGAGTTTTCGTAACCAGGAGAGGGTGCAGTTGCTCATGGCACAACACTGGTCTTATGCTTCTGAACAACAACAGGCACTCTCCAGCCCCTCTTCCTGCTGGAGTCAGTAGTTCTTAGCTGGAGCAAGACACAGGAATTCAGGGCAAAGCAGACCCCAAGACTGCACTTCAGTTAAATACAAGCTCACTCTTTAACAGCATCCCTCTGTGACTTGGAGAATAAACTCCACACTGACTGTGCTCTTTCTTCATTTCATCATCAAGTTCCTTATCTTATTTCCTCCAGCCGCATCAGAAAGGGAGAGTGGCTTAGAGGAGAGAGTGCTCTGTCTGGAATAAGTTGCCATAGGCCATTTAAATGCATATTCGCAAAATCCTTTCCTTCTGAAGGCTTCTCTCTGGATTCCTCTTTTTTAATCCCCAACAAAAGAGAAGTTATTATGTAGCATCAACCACAAATGATGACATCTTTTGACAATCTTTCTGGCTGTGCTGCATTTCCTAAACACTCGTCTGAACACAAGCTCTGATGCAGTTCTGCCACTGTCAAATGCACTAGGTTTCCGTTTAGTTCTGAAAACTAATCCCTTGGGTCTACCTCCATTTTTAAACACATAGATAAAAAGGTAAATTAAAACTTGAAGGATCTAGAGCAGATATATCTGGATTAATGTATTTTGCTTTTCTTTATTGGTTGCAGAGAAAGAAGTTTGGTTATACAAGTATCACAAATCTAATTTTTCACATTTTTTCAGTAGTAATGCATTATATCATGCTATTTTTTATTCAGAGATACCTATTTCAGTGTTAATATGTACCATCTAGTAACCTGGTATCAGCATTTGGCTTGCTACAAGGTACTAAAAGGTACTAACTTTCTCTGTTTTGCAGTATCAGTCTGAGGGGCAGAGAATTTATTTGGCTTTACAGGCATGTAAGTCACTGTGCAGATTTTAGACCAGAAGGAGCCTTTTCTTTAGCTGGATATTCTGGGACAGCTGTATTGAAATCACTGGAATACTTCAATAACAACAGCAGAGCTTGACAAAAGTACATCTGCAACCACGTGTGCTTTATACCAGTTACAAACTTGTTCATCACCAGTACAAAAGCCCTTAAAGTACATTACTTTTTTGTTATCAGTTTGTGTTTAGTTATATTTCATTAACCAAATTGCATCATTTCATTCAATGAATTGCTCTTTAGAGAAAAACCAACCTCCCTATTAATATAGATATTGTCATTGCTCTGATACAAGATGTCTCAAGGCATCTCTGATTAAGATGTTCAGTTATTGAAAGCAGCACCATTGCATCACCTAAAACGAACACTTAAATTTATAGAAGCATGTAACATTTTTCTAGAGTTCCACATAAGGAAACAAATGCCCATGGGGTTCCATCAATGAAAGAATTTGTTTATGGGTTTAGGCAAGGAGCCGGATTCAATTGGTCGTGCCAGTCACAATAGGTATTTTTTTCAAGACTCTTTTGCTGGTAACATGGCTGATCTGCAGTGTAGCAACACTGACTCTGTCTCTCGTTCTCTATTTATAGAGCTGCAGCTAGAAGTACCACAGGACTGCGATTCTGAACAAAATTGCAGTCACTGCTAAAGCTCCTTTGACCGCCGAGCTTTGCACTAAATTGATGTAGTACAAAATCTTCTTTTTAGAATGACAGAAATTGGCTGTGCCTGTTACCGTGTTTGTGGATGGCATATACACTTCCCCCATAGGGCTGCACGAAGAAAAACAAACTAGAAATAGGAAATCCTTGCTCAATAAGTTACCCAAGCTTCCATTTTCACAAGTGGTATGTTTGAAGTTTTCCAGTGAGGTTGCATGAGTTTGTTTTATTTAGTAAAACATTTGGTTTTGGCAATTGGAAAATCTTTTGAGGGAACTGGGATCGCTTAGCCTCGAGAAGAGGAGGCTGAGGAGAGACCTTATCACCCTCTACAACTACCTGAAAGGAGGTTGTAAAGAGGTGGGGGCTGACCTCTTCTCCCTGGTGACAAGTGATAGGACGAGAGGAAATGGGTTCAAGTTATGCCAGGGAAGGTTCAGATTGGATATTAGGAAACATTTTTTCACTGAAAAGGTTATTAAACATTGGAATAGGCTGCCCAGGGAGGGGGTGGATTCGCCATCCCTGGAGGAGCTTAAAAAAAGGGTAGATGGGGTACTTGGGGACATGGTTTAGAAGTGGTTTTGTCAGGATAGGTTATGGTTGGACTCAATGATCTTAAAGGTCCCTTCCAACCTCAGCAATTCTATGATTCTGTGATTCTATGATATAGTTGTATCAAAAAGTTATGCAAGCTGAAAATGATGCAGATTAATATATTTACATTTTGTCACAGTTATACTTAAAATTTATTATACCGGTCCATGTGAGGTGCTAGTTTATGGAATGGAGATGGCTTGAAAATGTGGCAATTCCATCTGTAACAGGTAAAAGTATTATTAGTTATTTTCAAAGTGGCGGCACTCTCAATGCCAGACAGTATGCATATTTAGACTGTCTCTGACCCAAGAAGCTTACAATTTAAAGATTAACAAAACTAAGAAAGTAAAGGATTTTGTGGTTAAGCTTTGCTTTACTTTCTAGATATTCTCTTTTCAGTTCAGGTGTGAAGCACCGAAGGGTTGTCTGGGGACACTGCAGCTGTGAGCATCAGTAAAGGTGAACACTGAGGAGAGAACTGAACGTGAAGGGAGACTACTGTCTGGTAGGGTTACCAGACCGTAATCAGGAGGACTATCAATAGAGAGGGGCAGAAAAGCATAAGATGCAAAGACGGAAACAGAAAACCACCCCCAAATAGTCATTAGACAGAGCCGGGCTCTTTCCTCAGAGTTCAAGATTTTGTATTTGACTGGCAAGTTCCTTTGCTGCAGAAAAGCTTTTTTTTTAGGTGCATAGATAGATGACAGATGCTGTAGAAACGCTGTAGCTTGCTTTGAAATCTTCCGGTGTTTAAACCTGGATATTAGCTTCCATGGTCTGTAAAAGGCAAAAGATGCATTTGTATTAGTCTTTCAGTTTGGTCGAGGAGCACGCTTTTGAGACGTGTCTCCTTAACCCTCCCCATTTACTGCCCTTTGGTTCACATTCCTGAGCACTCGCGCTGGGCTGCTTTTACACAGTGCTAAACCAGAGGAGGTGCGCCGGGGACACTCAGATAGCAGACTAGATTCAGTCCAAAGTAAAACTCCTAAGACACCTACAACAAGGCCATCAGGTCTTCAGTGCCAGGTTTTGGGGCTTTTTTTGCTCTGCAGTTCTGCTCCTCTTACTCTGTACTAGTTACTAACATAAGCAGAGATTCCTGCTCTTCCTATCCAGAGCTTCTTTCCAGCAGTGGACTATTTACTGGAAAACTTGTTTTTCCATTCAGAGGAAAGCTTAGCTATACTGAGCAGTGCTTTTACATAAGCTAATCCTCTATTTTCTTCTCCTCTAATGAATTAAGCTTGTTTCTCCCCCCACCGTTTTAAATAAAGGAGCTTTTTCACTCACTGCAGTATTGTTCAGAGAAGCAGCAGCACAATGGTAAGCAGCCTACCTTTATGAGGATTGAGTCTAGAAACGCGATAACAAGCGTTCAATCACTTGTTGTTAATGGTATCGTTAATTTCTTAAGTGAACGTTACTGAGATGAAATACGGAAAAGGCACATGCTCCTATGCAAGCAGTGACAATAAGGTTCTGAAGGACTCAGCTTAACAGCTTGTGTCAGGTGATGAGGTTAATGGAAAAGAATTTGTTATTCAGGTCACTTAATGAAAATAACCTTGGAAGAGCTTAGCAGAGCCCTTGAGGTAGAATAATTTATTCCTCTTCTGCTTCCATCACTGTAAGTTAACCCAAGACATAGAAGAAGCTGATCTAAACATGAACTCAACCTGTCAGAGCAGTGCAGGAGGAACATCAGCAATTACAATGCGCTGTTGTAATCTCTGCTGCCCCTCCAGTGATAATACGCATAATGCAGCCTTCAGAGCAAAGGCTTGCTTTGCATAGCCCCATCTTGAAAACAAGGCAGTTTGTTTGTTAGGATGCAGGTTATCAAAACATTGTGCAAGACAACAAAAATATTCACCGCAAGACATACAATTTTTAGCCAATGTATGGTCTTTGGATCAGCCAGGCGTAGAAAAGAGAGAGGCCACAGCAGCCGTCAGTCGCGCTATTCCTGTTCTGTGTTTTGGTGGTTTGTTTTGCTGCTCAGCTATAATCAGAAATAAGCTTAAGCTCCTGTGATTTGGGGCCTTACAGTGATCTGCCCCCAGACCCCAGGGAGCACGTACATCTCTGCACCACCATTTCCCTTCTTATCCCTTAGTTAAAAGTGCTGCGTGCTGCCCAGGAAAATGTGCCTTCCACACAGCAGCTGCCTGAATCCTAACAAAGCAGTGCTCCATTTTTGGGGTGAGGGCTTGTGATATGAGCCAGAATAAAGGATGGGAGATCCTGATTTGATCCCAAACCTTGGGACAACCATTTTGAGAGCCCTAGAGCCAGATTTAGAAAACCTCAGGAGTAGACAGAAGCAGACAAGATTAGTACTATCCCCACCTGTAACATTACTACCTCGTCAGCAAGTGTCCATTTCATACCCTGAGCAACATGAATACCTCATCTGTGTAAAGCTGAAAAATCCTTTTCACAGCCCTGGGTACAGTAACCTCCATATAGAAAAACAAGATTAAACTTGACAGTAATAGGAGTGATGGAGGGGGAAAGCGTTCTTCCTTTGAGGCAGAGGCTGTGAATACAGCAGCCAGTGACTGACTGAAAAAGGAGAGGAAGAAAGATAAAAGCCATTATTCAAGCATCATGGCTTATAAAAATGCTTCTAAGAGAGAGAAAAAAGAAAAACCTGCACCTTTCTCTTGACATTTAACAAACTACTTAAACGAGCTAAGCAAAGGAAAAGAAGGAAAGTCAAAGACCTTACAAAGAGAGCTGCTTTCAGCTGTTTGTTACTAGATATCTTAAAATACATTTATCCAACCTCACTAAGAGACACTAAGCCCTCCGTGACCCACAGCAAACCCTCACTACCATTCTTTCTTCTTCCCATGAGTGGTATTTATCAGCCCCCTCCTGGCTGCTCTGTAGGGACCAGCCCTATTAGCAAAGCCTCCAGACACACCTCTGTGTCATTAACACTTTGTGTGCCGCATCCAGCGTAGCAGACTTGTACTATTCCCCAAAACACCTCTAGCCACCCAGTGAGCCCTGCTCCATTTAACAACCCTGCATCTCAGTGTGGAGCTGACCTTTGGGAGAGCGTTGTGTGTAGTGAACGGGCTCTGTCCTGCTGTCGGCTGTGTTGTGTAGAGGTTTATCGATCAGCTGCAGCTCAGGAGTCTTTAGCTCTTTAGTGCTATAGAGGCACTTAACTCCCAGGGAACTCAGATTCAGTGGTTAGAGGTTCACCTTCTCATAACCGGTCTTAGGTGTATCCCACAGAAGGATGTATAACTGTGTATAACTTCATGCTACTTTATCGCCGCTTTACTTTTGGGATTTTACAGACTGAGTAATGTTTCCTGTCATTAGGACTCTTTGACAATAGTTTCTCTGAAACGCCTTTGACATTTGCGAGGGGAAGCAAGCCTACTGTTCACCAAAACCAGCAATCACCCCCCCCAGCAGCAGGATGCCAACCGCCAGGGCAAGAGTGGTGGGCACACGAAGTACAGTATGCTTGAGTAATGATTAACACACAACAAAGCAAGCTGCCTGGGCTGCAAATGGAAACACACTGCGTGCTTGGGATGTAAGAGCATTTTGGTCTAATTTTGCAGTCTGCATATAGTAATAAGACACAACAGGGTGTGCATTAAGCTCATCTTTTGAGAAGTGCAACAGTAGCTGAATAATGCACACCCTGGAGTGTCTTATTTGTAGTGGACTATGGCTCATTAATTTTACATTTAAATTTTTTCAAACCCATTAAAAAAAAAACAACAAATCTATTCTGAGGGCAGTTATGTAATGTATCCTTCCACTGAAAAGTATTTTCAAATAAAAACAGTAGGGAAAAGGTGAGGAAGAGCTTTGCAGACCAGTGTTTGGTTTGTGTAGGGCCTGCTACGAGCAGGTTTTTGGCCTGCTAATGCAGATGTATAATGCAAATAATGATAGTTACGGAAATCGATTCACTGTTCACTCTTTTCTAGACTTTCTTTTCTTTTTTTTTTTTTTTTTTTGTNTAATTACCTGGGCCTATTGTCTTCCTTTTTTTCCTACAGAAGTCCACCTTTTGGTATATGAACCAATGCCCATTTCTGAACAGGTTCACATACAAAGCATTAAGTTGAGGATGTGACTGACTTTTCCACCAGACTGGGAACTGAGTGGTTACGGGTTCCTGCTTGTGAGGCAGACAGGCATGATTTGTGGGAAGATGGTTTTGCTGGAATGGCTGTGTGTGTGTGTGTGTGTTCATGGATACAATAGGATTTAAAGAACAGAACGTGTTACAAAAACTCTGTTTTGTTATGACATCACTTCAAAAGTATGAAGGAGGGACATCTGATTTCTGCTGTTCCACATGAAATATGACTATGGTTTATCCCTTTATATAGGTTCCAACCTTGATGATGGACACCCAGTTTTCAGAATTCACTCCAGATATCACCCCAATAATGCTGGCGGCTCACACCAACAACTATGAAATCATCAAACTGCTTGTCCAAAGACGGGTAACAATTCCACGCCCACACCAGATCAGATGCAACTGTGTGGAATGTGTCTCCAGTTCGGAGGTGGACAGCCTGAGGCATTCCAGGTCAAGGCTGAACATCTACAAAGCCTTAGCCAGCCCTTCGTTGATTGCCTTATCAAGTGAGGACCCCATCTTGACGGCCTTCCGACTGGGCTGGGAGCTGAAGGAGCTCAGCAAAGTGGAAAATGAGTTCAAGGCTGAATATGAAGAGCTTTCACAGCAGTGCAAGCGTTTTGCTAAGGACCTGTTGGATCAAGCACGGAGTTCCCGAGAACTGGAGATCATTCTCAATCACAGAGATGATCAAAGCGAAGAGCTGGATCCCCAAAAATGTCATGATTTGGCAAAGCTAAAGGTAGCAATAAAGTATCACCAGAAAGAGGTAAGAGTCATTTAAATGCAAAGGTGTGTGAAGGCTTCATGTATTGGGTAAAAGGATTCATTTCTCTAGTCTCCATGGGTTTGTTCGGGGTTGCTAGCTGAGAGCCAGCGGGGGTGAGTTTGGACTGAGTGGAGAACCATGTGCAAATGGGTTAGTCACAAACCAGGAGGTTCAGTGCACCTTGATGGCAGCGTGAATCTGATGACAGTTGAGGGCAACAGGACTGGGACTTGCTGCACTGGGTTATGGCTTCTACAGCACCGACACTTTCTGTTTCAAGGATACTTGAATCCCATTTCATTGTAACCCTTCCCCCTGCAAAGAACAGCCTTCAGAGATCTCCAGGTTTGTTAGCTCCGAAAGCTTTTCCCAGTAGCTGCTTTTATGCAGGAACCAAAAGCTAGAAGGGGTTGCCTGGCTCATGAAGGTCTTGACTGCAGGAAGTAATATAATACATAATTCACTTCCTCCAGCCACTAAACACTTCCCAGCACCCATTCAACACTAACTCGTAAGGGCCAGAGAAACAACAGCAGCAAAAAAGAGCAGGAGAGATCAAGAGCACTCTCATTGTTACCAGCAATTTTGTTAGGTGAAAATGCTCATGTGATGCTCGGAAGTGGTTCACGTCCTGCAAATACTTCTTCACACCTGAGACACCTCAGGTTGATTCTTGTTCCTTGATTCATCCATGTTTTAGGAACTGAGAAGCAATTCCCAGAATTTCAAACTCCTGCCCGTAGTACCAGAAAGGAAAGACATACTTCAGCAAAAGGGCACAGAGCCTTTCAGAAGCCCTGCAAATCCAGAGATTTATAAGCTGATTCAATAAAGGCCATGAACCCAAGGAGAATGCTGACAACAGTTTCATTAGCTGGCTCTGGATTTTCTTTCTCTTTCCAAATCTGGACAGAATTTAGTAGTTGATATATTACTGTTGGCCAGTGATGTTCCAGGTTATCTGAAGGAGGAATTTAGTTTGGTTGAGAAACTGAATTGCAATGTCTATTACATACTTCTGTGTCTGGAGGGTGAGAGGAGTGGCGGAAAAGCCTGCCACGTTACTCTTTTCACCATCTTCCACATGTTTGATGTTTTGTTTTATGCATTGACCCAGATGAGGACAGCTTGATAAGATACATTCCACCTCCCTTAATGGCCGCTCACGTCATCTGAGGTAAGATAGTCAAGAAGTGAAAGACGCAGGTTTTCCTTTCTTCCCTTTGGTCCGTTACTCCTCCTGAGTACCGGCCCCTTGATGCAACAAGCTGGAGCCGAAGCCTCAAGCTTTCTGGGATCTAGCGCGTGGTCACTTACTGCTCTTACTGGGCTTCTCCAGTGAAGTGTCAGGCGCACCCGCCTTCATGTCAGGTTGTGGTTTTTACTCTAGCTGACAGGGTTAGGTAACACCACAAGTGCTTCAGGGACACGAACAAGTAGCAAAGAGTTATTCTGGAGAAGGGTAATACAGTCTATCAGGTCAAATGTTCCTTGAATCTAAGAAGGACCAGAAACTCTGCTTCAGTTTTGGGGGTTTTTCTACTGGCCTGATAGCCACAGACGCTGCGTCCACATCCACCCGTCAGCAGACAGGACACCACTGGCACTGCTGTGTGTAGATCACTGCTGGTTTCGCTGTCTTGTCACGGTTCAGGCTCACTATTGACATCCAAGCATAAATCTGTGGCTGCGCCTTATCTTGTGTTCACATTAAGAAACTGCAAGTCTGAAGGAGTTCACTATATTTGAAATGTAGTGCTGAACAGTCCTGAAGCTTTCTTATTTTAAAGTAACAAATTTTTAATCTTTGCTTGCTTGCTTGACAGTTTTTATCTCTTTTTTAGGCATATTTGACTGAATTCCAAGCACATGGAAAAATTCCATGCTTTGTGACATATTCATGACAGTTCCAGCATATAAATGATAGCAAATATGTTCTGTGTTGCCAGCTGAAGTCAGTGCTGTTTCCAGGTAGAATACTGGTGGGCAGGGACAGAATGAATGAGTTTGGGAAACCAGCACTACTGAACCCCCTCATCCTACCTGGTTATTCACAAATACCTGATGCATCCTGCAGGATGGTGTCTGTATGCAACAAAATATTTTCTTATCATCTTAATTAGTCCAATACAAAACACCAAGCAAGATATAAGAGTCATTGCCAGCTTCTGAAACAAATGAGTAGGAACATTTTTCAGGAAGACACTGAGAAATGCCTTTTAATCGTGATTGAAAAGTATCAGACTGAGAGAATTTTTGTGGGGGACAGGAAGGAAAACAGAAACAAGTTTGGTTTTGTGAAAGACAGTTCTGCAGAGAAAAACAGCAGAATTTTTAAAAGTAGATCTTCTTGTTCTGCTGAAGCTTTTTATGTCTGAACATTATATGGAATTGGATTGGATGGAGAAGCTTTTTATATCTTAATGTTGACAAAGTTATAAGTCAAATCTTTAGTAGCCTAAGATGAAAATCCAAAGTGGACCTTAGTTATTTTCTGGGGCTGTAAATGGTTACCACAGTTGTTAGTTCTTTATATTTGTCATAAAGAATGTGTAATATCACATTGATTTTAGGCTAATTGCTAGACAAATTTCCTGCAGCTTTTTTTCTTTTTGAGTGAAATAAACCTCAAATTTTCCCTAAAAATATGAAATTATTCCATTTCAGCTTAATTGGGCAGATACGTTCAAGATTCTTTCTAGAGAAGTTGTTAAGAGGGTGTTGGTAAAGAGATCATTGCCTTTGGATCGAGGGGCGGTCCTCTGTGTTTTGGGTAGGGAGTAGATCTTAAAGTTACTTTTTCTTTGTACCAGCATAAATGATCTGTGAATTCCAGAGTACTCTTCACCAGACACATTATTCACCATTCTTCTCTCCAAAGCATTTCGGATGAACCCACTGTGCCTTTTTTTTTTCTCCCCATTGCACTCTCATACTGAAGAGTAGGTGCTGGTTTGTTTCAGGTACAGAAAATTAACGGCATCCAAATTTCTAGTGCACGTGGATGATCTCTGGCAGCGAACATACAGAACTGAAAAAAATCCCAATGGGAAAAGCTAGACATCTATGGGCAGTTCTTGCTCCAAACTGGGCGCTTGGAGAAAGCTTGTTAAAGCTCATTAGGCTGCTAAATATGCAGGCAAGTAGGCAATAAGTTTTTTAACAGAGTATAATCTGGTTAAGTGCCTAAATCCTGTTGGAGATTAGACACTTATCTTGCTGAGGCAATTTGAAATTCCGCTGTAGATTTAGCTGCATCTTTTGGCACCTGATCTTGTACGTTAAGTTTTTGCAAACAATTAGCAATCATCCCCGCCATGGACACAAATCCCCGTTCCCAGCACTGAATCCAGTAAACTTACTCATGGTATACACAACTTCATCTTTTGATCTGGCCTGAGTGCCTCAGTCTTCGGCAACCTGGACGAGGACTGGATTAGCGATAGCAACAGCTTCAGTTCAGTCCTACCTCCAGAGAAGTAGTGACCTCGTCACAAAGGCTCCCCCTCAGTCTGCATCCCCAGGTAAATCCCACTGCCCGTGCATTTCTGCCTCACGATGCAGATATGGGTTTCATCTTTACAAGGGTCGAAACATCTCCCATTCTTTTTTTTTTTCCAACAAAATAGCCTGGGAGGTACAAGTTTTGATTTTTTCCCAAACATTACATCTGTTAAATATTTTATAAACGGACAAATGTGTCGCTCAAGAGGAAGAAGACCCTTTTCCTTTGGAGGAGGGTCAAAACAATGGAGAAGAAATTTCTTGCTTTTCATGTTTGTTTTTAATAAGCCCATATATCCTACATGGTAAATTACTGTTTACACAGAAGGAAAAATTTCAATTACACAGGAAAGATTAAAATGTGCCCTAAGGTAGCTTCGTAGTATATTTTATGGTAGTAAATGTTAAAACCATGCTGTGCAATGTTCACAAGCTCCCTCTCCATTTGAAGTGTAGGATGCTTGTGTCCTCAGTTTCAAATTACAAAAGGGCCCTGATCATTTCTTTAGAAGATAGGAAGGATTTAGTAGTTGTGATCACTGTTTGCGTGGCAGTCACAAAATATTAGAAAAAAATTAGGACAGCTCTAGTACAATGCGAAATGTGATGAGTTAGATCCAGCACAGACACATCAGTTTTCTCATCCACTTTTCCAAGAAATTATTTTCATAGGATCACGGGAATTCATGGTCTAAGAGACAAATAGGCTTTTCACAAGTGCTCTTGTAGTATATGGCATTTGTCTTCATATTATTCCTTTTCAAATTCTTTTATTCATGACTAATTTTGGAAGGAGGAAGGTGCTGAAGACTTAATAAGAAAAGGCACAGCTCAGCTGTTGGGGATCAATCTTCACTATGCTGTTCTGGCACCAAATTAGCTCTGCATTTGTTAATTTGTTTGCATTTCTAAGAAAAGATGGGGAAAAGTCATCTCTGAGGGTCTTGCCAGTCACATAAAGCATAGTTGTATGTACAGTGTACCATCGCTGTATTGGAGAATCAGAGCATGGGCTAAATGCAAATACAATTTTTCTGTCCTTTAAGGTTTTTTTACATTGCCAAAATAATGAAAAGCAATCATAGTGTAGCAGTGAATCAGGTCTAAAAGGGCAGATTTCTCCTTGCATATAGCATTCTGCTAAGCCACAAGAATAGCAATACACATTCAGTCTATTCCTGCTTTCCTGCTCTCCGTCGTAGGTCATTCGCATCTTCAAAATGAAGTGAAACATCACAGTAGTGGGGTTTTAGTGTTATTTTTCTGGTATTGGTGGTTGCAAATGGCTGTGCAGGTTTAGTTTATGTGTCTGTAAGAAACACACACAATGCAAGGCACTCAGATAAATTATTTTACCTCTGACTATATTGCTTAGCACTTTCACCGAATTAGATCAAAGGAGTGCATGAAATTCCCTCTCAGAAACCTTAACCTTAGTCCCTTTTAGTCACTGTACTCTAATCAATGACAGGAAAGGAAAGAAGTAGAATCGTTTGCTTCTCTAATTTAAAAACAGTGCTCTTTGCCTTTTTCTCTTCAGGATGAAGCTTCAAAAGTTTTAGTTCTTTTTTTCCAAGACATTTCCATAGACAAGTACCTCCTGAGATACAGTACTGGAGTGAATGAATAATCATTCCTGCCATGCTACATATTTTTGGGCTGTGTCTTGACTCTTGTCAACTGTGTGGCTGCAGTTAGAAGCACAGCATCATTCTCCAGGGATTATGCATAAACCTGGGAAATTTCTAAGAGCACTTCAGTTAGTGTATAAAAAGAGCTTTTAAAAATATCAGAGATGCATGAAAAATGAAGTGCGCGGTCTGCGAAAGTCAAAGCTCATCTACTGCACCTTGTTTACCTGTTTTGAAAGCCATTCAGGTATCTTGATGGATAGCCACAGATCCGTCTTTGCTTGCAGGCAGCGCTAAGTTACTCTCCCGTGGTTTTGTCTGTTTTCTTGCCACGTTGCCTGGAGGTATAATGATACAGGGCTGAATATTTGTATTGTGCTCTTTAAAGGCACAATAAAAAGCTAGCTTTTCGGTGAGCCTGCACAGCTCAGAAGATTAATAAACAGGCTTTTACTTTCAGGTTTCTAGAATGAAATCATACCACGTCAGGAAAAGATCTTTATTAGGACTGGATGGGGGAAGCAGAGCTGCTCCTTGTGGCAGCTTTTTGCCTTTCTAGTGACCTGGAACATCCGTATCCCTTAGCGTATTAGATGGTGAGCATGGTGTGGTTACGCTATGTCCAAATCTGTCCTACACCACAAACCAGAATCTAAGTTTAGGGATTTCAAAAGCACTGAATGTCCAAATGTCACCTTTCATTTTCCAGCAGCATTCATTCATTCATCATTGTACGCAGCTAAGTTACCATCTGATGTGTGAACAGTGGTCTGTGCTAAATGAAGCATTTTTTTTCAAACACAATCCCAGCAGACAGATGACCACATTACAAAATCTTCCGTGCGTGTGGTACTGAGCTGTTACCAACAGTCTCAGCGGCCGGACTTCGGAGCGGCAGTGGGAGACTTATCTGCATTTGCACCCTTAAAACAGTCTTTCCTGCTGATCCGGCGGGGCGAGAGGTGCATATCTTGGAGCCCCTACTCTATGGGTTTCCAATAGTTGCCAGATCTATTTATTCAGGTCTGGAAATCAGCACAGAACTTTAACCCCTCCAGCTGCATTGTGTTACAAAAATTAGGACAAGAGGCATTTAAGTGTAACTTCTCTGCAAACTTGGAAGAAGAAATACTCAGAGAACTGATGGTTCATCAGTTTGACAAAGTGGACTTGAATGTTTATTTGAGGAAACAGTATTATTTGGTATATTATTCACGTAACACCAAAATGTTCTAACTTGATGAAGGTTAGCCACATATTGCAGCTGTCACAGAACAGAACTGCAGAAGACTATCTTTTGACAGCAAAATCATCTCTGACTAATCTTGCTATGCACAAATTTGAAAAAACAACATAAGACTGGTATGTCAGTCAAGGACAAGGACTCTGCTTGTATTAGTGTAATGTGTAGCAGGCAGTAAATGCCTGGATCATTCTTTAAGTAATTTTTGGTGCCTCGTGCCTCTGACTTAAATGATCTCTTGGACAAAGACAGGAAATATGTTGAAAGCTAAAGGGATTGCCACTGTTTTAAGAACATTCAAGAATGATTTAGTGAGTTTGTCAGTTCACTTAACTTCATGTATCCCATCAGTCTTCTTGTCAGCAAGAGAAGAGGCTTGGGAAGCCAAAGTTAAAGTACAGGACATGATTGATTGGCTTTCTATAGACAACAGAAACTGGAAAGGAGAAGTGACGCCTCGTATGTTGTATAAGCCAAGCGTTCAGTCTTACCGCACCGGAAGGTCTAGAGTGCCTTTCAGAGGCAGCTTTACGTCGGTAGTGAAGAATATATTGTGTTATTTCATACTTCACTTTGAATGATAGCCTGAAATAATAAACTCAGTGGAAAAAATATCGCTATGGATTCTCCCTTTTGGATATAGAAGTGGTCATTGCTATTTGTCTTATTTCTGTGAATTTCAGCTTTACTTCGGTTGCTTAGTGAAGAGTATTATGAAACTCTATATAGAAAAGAACTGAGATTCCACTCCCCTTACACCTCTTATGGATACATCAGATCCATCACCATCCAGATGAGCCATTTAGGTGTCTCATGACTGAGAACACAGTTACCTCATAGTTTTTCACTCCAAGAAAAGTGAGATGGATAGATGGGATAATCATAACCCCCCCCAACTAAGATGTTGTGCAGAATGGCATTTAAAAGCTGTAACTGCAGATTTTTGTGTTCTTATTCTTTCTCTACAAACCCCAGCTGGCTGAGTAAACATCCTTCAACAAAGCATATGTCCGCCTCACCCTACTACAGTGATATTGCTCAGAAGCAGAGGTAGCCTTTAGAGCTTCCCAAGAATGTGAGAAGTGTTTATAGTATGCTGGTCTGTTCTTTCCTGGATATTGGAGTAAATTTACTCATTCAGGAGAAGGTAAGGTAGAAGTTAAAAAGAAACCAAAATAAAATAGATATTTCTCAGAAAGGAAGGAAATGAAAAATATTTTTAGAACTTTTTATTAACACTAATAGGGTAAAGTAGATATGTATTTAACAATACTTGTGAATGACTTTTAAAATTCCTGTGTTTGCTTTACTTATCACTTATTTAATGTAAATGTTAGAAATTCACTAGGGAGACTAAACCCAGCCTTTTACTTAAAAGTCAATACCTTCTCCACTTCAGCTAAAGCCTGTGAGAGCTCCTGGTATTCATTTGCGAGATCTGTAACTCTTGAAGTGCTGCCTGCAAGAGCACTTGGGAAACTCTGCAAGATTTGTCTCTAAACAGTTTTTAGCCTGAGTGTTTTTTCGGTGCTTCTGTAGGATGTGTCCGATATCCCCTGTTCAGCTCTTGGAAACCAGTTAGTGTGTTGTGAATTGACTGACTCTCTCTTAGGTATATCACTCATACTCAGCACTTGTTTGTACTGCAGCACTCTGCCTTTGGAAACCCAGTCTATATCTACTTAATCTTTGTAACAGAACTGTATCCTGGAATGTGTGCTTAAATACATCCTCCAGGAATTTATTTATCAACTGTAGTCTGCTGTCTGCTAAAATAAATGCTGAAAAGTTTTGCTTATGTCTGGACTCTTGCTCAGGGTCTGACCCAGAGGAACCGTGTCCTGGTGGGGTGTTTGCTAAGAGAGGATGGCCTCCAGAAGCACCCTTCAGCAGCTTGCCTTTATTCAGTGCAGAATTTATGCCTGCACTTAAATCCTGCTGACACAGGCCATAAATACAAATCTATAGCTAAACACATGTTTAAGCGCTCTGAGTAGAGATGGATTTCATTTCAAGCTTAAATCCTTTGTTAATTGCTTTGTCCATGGGTAGGTACCCCAAATTTGCAAGGCTCTACCTTTGTCCTAGAATATGTGGGACCTCTTTTATTTAAATATTTAAGCCAATCCAACATAAATTTGTGAAAATATGAATTTTCATGGAACTGTAGGAGGCTTTTAGAGGTTATTCAGTCTTTCCTTTTGCCAGCATTCACATCACTGGTGAATTTCCATTTGCTACTGTTTAAGCTGAGTTCATGTCTGCTGCCATCAAGAGATGCGTTATGGATAGGAGACCTTTAGTTAAGATTCATGTTTCATCATCACTTAAAATACTTTAAGAACAGATTAGACAAAATTCTGTATAATTTGAGGCCATATGTTCATCTGTGGAGGATCTGGAGTTTGTTTTATTCACCAGCAGAGGGATCGAGCAATTTGGGTAGCACCTGGTTTTCTTGAAGGACTCTTCCAGCTCAGCTAGTGATCTTCTTAATGGCAGGAATGACTGCCATTTGGATTTGCATCAGTGCTTCACTGTTAGTAACAGCCATGTGAGTAGCAGCTGTGGTTTTGATAGGATATTCATCCTATATTTTCCTGAGAAGAAACTACTATCTTTTGGAAGTACCTGATGAGGAATGTTGAGCTGTAGTCCCTTTTCCCTGCGTTATACAGCCTCCTCTCCAACTTCTTTGTCTCATTTCTTCCTTTTTTTTCCTATTGCAGAAAGTACTTAATTAACAGGATGAACAACCATTAGGTGTTTACCCTCTGCAACTCACACTTCAGCAGCAGAATGTAAATAACTTTGCAGTCATTAACAAGGTTGAACTTTAAAAAGAAACGTGCTACAAAAGAGGATTTTCTTATTCATCTCACTGTTTGCAACACTGCAAACTTGAGGAGGCTGGTGTTTCTTATGTAGAATATCTGATCTCATAGGGCGTACTGGCTCTCTGCACCTGACATCAAATTAGGCCACAGATAATTCTTCTCTTCTGTCTTGGGCTGATTTAGAAATGTAGCTCTTTGAGTATTGCCCACTGGAATTTCCTTTAAGAGCAATAAAGCTGATAGAAAAAACGCATTTCCTTTCTTACTCAGAAGATCCCATCCTTGGTATGAAATGGAGACAGAGTAGTTTGTTGAGCTGGAAGCGTGTTGTGCTACTTGGTTCTGAGCAGGAGCATCTGCAGGATTCGGGAGTGCAGGAAGAAGCTGGATTTTAGAAGTTCATTTCTTTGTATGCCATTTCATGTTCCTGAAGTCGAAGTTAGAGTAAAGAGGATCACTTCATTGCACAGTGTGATCCATATGCCTGTTGACATTGTGCCAAGTGTTACAGCACGTGTGGGCAATTGGACAGTGTGTATTAAGCTTTGTGGGTTAAGACATTAAGGTTTGGCATTGGTTGATAAACCCAAGCCTGTGGTAGGACTGACAGTGTGGGAGTTTCCTATATCTTCATGGGAGGAAAGAAAATCCAGCCAATTGATTGTGAAAATTCAAGTATGAAAGGCTGTGCTCTCCCCAGTCCATCTGCAGTTGTGTTGATGGGGTGGGGGGCAGGGGTAGGTACTTCAGTGCCTGGGTAGGTCACCCTGGTAGCGACTCAGGATGAAGAGAGGCACAGACGTGCTGCCCCCAGCCCTGCCTGACCACGCTGTGCTTGCCAGCACTGGGGTGGGACGTGTGTCTTCAGAGACATCTCCGTTCAATCTGTTAGAGAGAGGGCGCAAGGCAGTACCTCTGCAGGATGGGACAGAGCTTTCTACTGAGTGGAGAATGGCAACGGCATTTATCCTTTTCATTATAGAATTGGATTCACACAAAATCTACATTCTGTACAGATCTAGCTAAAATATATACTTATGCTACTACGTCAGACACTGCAGTTGCCTGATTGTCCACAGACTGCAAAATCTTGCTCAGTTCATGTGAAAATCTGCCTTTCCAAAGCCAAAATAGCTCCAATTGTAGAGCGCAGCAGCATATGACAACACCCCCAAACACAGTAACCTTGCAGGTATTCAGCTGCCATGTTTTAGATGCTGTGGGATACAGTGCTGTTGGTGAGATCGAACCTATTGAAATGAGTGTCAGACAGGGGAACTAAAGTTAATTTCATGGCTCCCATGCCACATTTGGCTCTCAGTGGTAACCTCATTGGGAGCCGACGTAGCTGACTGATAGAAGAACTCGGTCCTGCTTATTAGCACAGGGCTCAGCAGTTACAAATTAGTGCTTATTCATCTATGAAGAGCATTCACTATCACCATCCGTAGCAAGAGCACAGAAAAGAACTCCAACAAACTCCAAACAGAAGAGCCTGTTGGCAGCCATCACGATAATCAGAATAAACGCAGAGAGCTACTGTGCTCAGCCCTGTGATATCTATCAGGGAGCTAGTTCAGTTGCTCCCCGAGGCATTCACATCTCAGCCCATCTGTGTCTGATTCTAAATTACTTATGACTGTGAGAGATAAGGGATTTCCCCATAGACAAGGGGAGGGGGGGTGGAACATAATTTCTGTGTTTGATATTTATATTAATGGCACAGCATGCAGAAAGCATTTAATTCCCCAGAAGTAGAATTTAGGTGACATAAAAATATCAGTAAAGATTAGATATTAAGAAAAAGACACTCCATCTAGCAGCTGCTTTTTTTCCCTTAAAATTTTTCCCCTTGGTAGAGGATCAGGTGACAATGCGTATGATGAACATTGAAAATGAAATTCTCTAATAGCACAATCCAACTGCAAGCCAAATGTTACACAAAGACCCTGGCAAGACTGAAAGAAGAAAGAGAGAACATAAAAGACTCTCTATTGCAGTAGCCTCTACCCTCACAGTGTTTCCCAACCGTGACTGAAGTTGCTGATCTCACTTCTTGGAAGGGCAAAGATACTTATTCCTGTTTTCAGAAGCCAGGACACTGAGCGTCTTGCCCACACAGTGGTGTCCTCACAAGAAGGTACTCTGAGTTGCATCTTATCTCCTAGTCATTAAGTGAACTGTATCTTGAGTTAGGGACAGGTCCTGCTCAACAGGTAATGGAGAAGGAGCTCGCTCTTTGGGTTACCTCCCCCAGAAATACATCTACAGGCTTTGTCTACAGGTAGGGACAATCCTGGACAATGTTATGCCAGTGCTACCACAGGCTTCATAGCATTGAATGTTTAGTTCATACACGAGCTGAATTGACTATAAATGCCACCTTTTGGAAGCATTTCTTTTCCTTAATGCAGCTGTCAGAACATTCTCCATCATGTCTGTGGGATGATGTCTTGTGCTGCCATTTGTAATAGAGATTGGAGGCTCCTGTAATGCAGCAGTCCTTGAAAAGAATGCTTGATACCATGCTTGTTATGGATTGGAGAAATACACTGTTTGCAAGTCATATGCTCATCTTCTTAAAGAAATAGAGAGCTTCTGGTACAGTACATCTGCCTCTGATTCTGGACCATCTACAAAACTGGGACACTATGCAGTTTTTTTAATGATCACGATCTTTCCTTTTCACTGTGCAGAAACTTTAACTGATAACAAATCCTGTCACATTCAGTATGTTCATGTGAAATTATAAAAGACTGTGATATACACATGCACTATTTCTATCTACAGCAAATGAAAGGCTTTGCCAAAAGGTGAAAAAACATATTTGGGACCCTACTTTCATGGAAATTGAACTTGTACTCAGGAAAGGCCTTGGCATAAGTAGTGTTGGAGACGTCAACTTGCTTTTCCAGATCTCAGTTCTGTCTATTTGCAAAGTAGAAATAAGATTGTTTCCTTAGCTTTATGAAGAAATTTGACATTATGGATGATAGTGGAAGTTCAACAATATTATTACAGTTTCAGGCTACTTCACACCTAAAAGGGCTAAAGAAGAGCTTTTTCATGTTTTTCTGTTTTATGTGCACTGATTTAGCAGTATGAATCCTAGACAATCTTTAATGAGTTGAGCATTCAATGGTTTAGTCCAGTCAATGAATGGTTTAACACCTAGAAGCAAAGATGAGGCCGACATTCACAGGACTACCTAGGGAAATAGCTGGTTTCTGTGTTCTTTGAAGTTAACACAAAGTTACTGAAAAGCAATTGGCTCTTTAGGCGGTACACCAAGGGCTTAGCTGACTTCATTATAATTCAGAATTTCAGTGTTTCTACACCCTGGAAATTTTGTTTTTCAGCCAGCTGCAGTCTTTGCACTACCTGAGATCTGAGCTGCAGTATTTACTAATTTTAAATCTGTGAATAATAAGTCAGACTAACACAAGCTAGTAAAAGCCTGCATTGGTAAATGCTTAGCCTTACTTTTAATAACGGCAGCATTTGATGGTTTGGGACATTAGGGAGAGTTTCTTTCTGTGGTGTGCTTAAATTTCCCTTAGGCCATTTTCAGTGAGGTTGGGATGGGCTTGATTGGAAAATTTAATGGCTTTTTCCATTTCCACTCCCTTTTGCCAAACTGGTTTTTAAAGCTGCTCTTTCGTGATATGTGAATTTCTCTCCATTTGAAGAACTAACATCAGATACAACACAGAAAGCAGATTTTAGAAATGAGCTATTAGGCAGAGAAGAGGCACTTTTAAGATGCTTGCAAGTTGCACAGCAACCAGAAGAACATATAGTCATTTGATTTCTCAAATGACTCTGACTTTGACTCAAGGGAAAAACAGCTTTATTCTCCCCTTAGAGATTTCTATCATATGTGATAAAGAGAAAATGTGTTTATACATTTGCCTCCCCCCACAAAAAAAAAAGAAAATGAAAAAGTTGTACCTCATCTCTGAGAAGCAGCAGTATCTATTACCATGTAAATTACTGCAGAACACATCCGGTCACAGCTCCTGTTTGTGATCCTAAGTGAGAAAATATAGCAGTGTAACCTTCTGTTTCTTCTAGTTTTTAGACATAACGCGCTGACCCTTCTGAAATCATAGATTAAAAACCAACCAACCAAATGACAATCAATGCTTGATGTTTTTTCAGCTTCTGTAGAATTGTTTCTTTCATCACTGTCCCCAGACTTGGAGTTTTACAGTAATATTTTCTGATCGTCACAGGCAGTAGGTCTTGGCTTTTTCTGGAGGTCATCACCATATCAACTATTTTCCAGCTTCTGCTGCATGCATGTGTATGTAGGTTGATTCCAAATCAAACGCGTTTCTGATTTTCATTTGTGATGCCCTCTGGAGCACAGTGTCACTTGTACATTAGACTCAGCAGTCATGTGTATTGTAGTGATAACACATAAACATCCAGCCTTATAAATGCCAGATATTCCTCTTGGAGATCTTATTTTCAATACCAATTTTGGTCAGTCCATATATTTGAACTACCCAGTCCAAAAATGGTCTGCTTCTGTTATAAACAGCCTGTTATAGCATATAAAATATATTCACAAAATCTAAAAGTACCTACAGAAATGAATTACTTTGTCAGACCGAGCAACTAATTTTTCCTTTCGCTTGACCTTGGTTTAGTCATTTTGACCATGGCAGTGATAGTGCTCTGCTTGCATAGAGCACTCCGAGAACTGCGCGTGAAAAGTCCTCCCAATATTGGGCAGTTTTAGCAGTGAACGAATATTCAAAAGATACAGGCATGTGCTAAAGCTTTTATTAAGAACTTGTCTCTTTCACACCAAATCTGATCTCCTGGTGACTAAGACCTACGGGAAGTTCTAGGTACAAACGCTTTAGACGTGATGAGAAGAGCCTTGCGACTGTCTCATAAATGCACATGAGATGGCTGATTCAGTACCAACCCAGACCACGTCTGCACCGAGTGCAGTAGTGTCTACATAGGAGCTTCTGCCAGGCTCGAAAAAAATCACCCCAATTTGGGATGGCAAAAAGTAAATGAGTATTCTTGTATTCAGAAGCCGGTCCCTTTGCTACCATGGCACAGTCCTTCCAAGAGCTGGTTTAAATTGTAGTGGTGAAAGAGTTATCAAGCTTTGCTTGATAAAAATCTTCCCTTGGGGGGAAGAAGAGTGTGGTGGCACTGTCCCTCCTAGGGGTCACTTTTAAATGGAGACGAGCCAAGTGTAATAAACAGTACTGTCATCTTCAGGTTACTGACTGCCTTGGGTCTCCTTTATAAGAGAGGTCCTTGATACCTGCTGCTAGTACTATTGTGTCCACTGGAAGCGTGATGCTTTCTGATACAGCTGTGTCTGATCATAGATGTAGTTATATTGTTACAGAAATCTCTTTATCGATAACTGTATCCATTCCAGGACAGTTTTTCTGATTTAATTACAGCAAAATAAGTATAACAGGCAACCTCAGAACAATAGTTGAGGGTTTTTTTTTAACTTGCAGAGCCTGGTGAGAAATCTGAATTTAGTAGATCAGAAGTATAATTTCAATAAGATGGATTAGAAATCAAATATGTAAAGAAAAACACAGATGCCTTGGTCTTGCAGATATCTCTAAGTAGCAATGGGTCTGATAAGTTTTGAAAACCATGGGGCTGTCAAGGTATAATGGGGAACATACAGCCTTCTGGCATAGACCAGAAATATTTTGGCTTGAGTGTGAAATTCCAAGGGCTGTTAGATATTAAAACAGTCTGAAGTAGTTGCAACCTGAGCATGTCTGGTATGGAGTCACTGAGATGCAATAAATCACCATCATAATGCTATTTTTTACAGAGTGAAAGTAAATTTTCAAGTGTCACTTTTGGTACCGTGATCAAAGGTTTCTTTTTGCCTCAGCTTAATCTCTTACATTTTACAACTGCTCCCTTCCTCAGTAGCGAGGCACGCTTACAAGTGTGCTGTCCTGCTTCCCAACAGATGTCACCTGGCTGAACTTTCCATTACTGTGTGCTGTCTCATGCCCAGCCCATCCCACACACACATATGCTGGCCTCCTTGCACAAAACCACGTGCAGCGCCCCACACACTGGAGACGTTCTCTCTCCCTCTCTCACACACACTCTCAGAGCCTTACACCTTTTCCCTCCTGTCTCATTTTTTAGTCACTTCTTAAAGATGCTGACAGTGATTTGTTTGAGACAGTCGAAACCTGAAACATTCTGCAAAGAAGCGTGCTGAAACAGAAACACATGGGAAGAGAAAAAGCTCATAGTAATTTTCGTTGTATCACTTTTGCACGAGGCTTCATGTGTGGTGAGTGACTGATCTACATAAGGATGCTTCAAATAGAAAAAAACTTATAGAAGGAATCTTAAATCCTATGTAGAAAAATAAGAGTGAAATCTTCCTCCTTTCTTCACTCTGTCTCCAAAATATGCTTTTCCACCCCATAGCCAGCCCCAAACATAATATGAGAGTCTGTGTGGGCTCTAACACATACGTGAGGGGGAGTGCACATGAAGTACCAGTCAGTAATAATCTTTCTTTTTTTCTCCTCCTCAGTTTGTTGCTCAGCCAAACTGCCAGCAGCTACTAGCAACACTTTGGTATGACGGTTTTCCAGGATGGAGGCGGAAACACTGGGCAGTAAAACTCTTGACCTGTGTCACTATTGGACTGCTATTTCCTGTGCTATCCGTGGCATATCTGATTGCACCGAAGAGCAGGCTGGGACTGTTCATTAAAAAGCCATTTATAAAGTTTATCTGCCACACCGGCTCTTACCTAACCTTCCTCTTCATGCTCCTGCTGGCGTCGCAGCACATCGTCAGGACTGACCTTCACATGCAGGGACCACCTCCCACCATCGTGGAGTGGATGATCCTGCCCTGGGTTCTAGGTAAATCAGAAACACAAGAATGCCTGAGCCACAGTCGCCTGACTCGCACCCATGGCAACTGTGTGGAGACTCATTCCTGAGCTCAGCATCATCAGCATGTAAAGAGATTTGGCAGCCAGCTTCAGTAACTGCATGAAACAGCTGGGCTCCTTCTGGAACAACAGATCCTGTTGGCCTCAGGCTTTTCTGCTGTTCATGTTGCCATCTGACATGCCTTTAGACATGACCCTGAGTAAACTGCAGGAGACACAGCTCTCTCCCTGCTTCCCCCATGCTCCGTGTGAGGAACGGGTTAGGAATTAGCTTCTGGGTCATGCTAGTAACAAATAGTGTCACTTCTCACGCTGGCTTAGTTCTGCTGGCTGGTACGTGGCAGGAGGCAGCGCCGAGAGCCTGCCTTGCCTCTTCTTTCGCCGTCTCACTGATCTGCTCCCGGAGCCAGTGTGCAGGTTCCAGGACTGTTTATTTCTGGGCTTCCAGACTCCCAAATAGCCTACAGGAAGGCAGAAAAGGGAAAATAAATCTCACTCTTCCGTATGCCTCTCTGCTGATAAACACTGACCAAATCAATACCGAGAGCTCTAATATAAGCAGGAGAAGGGGGGAGTATTTATTATCAGAAGATTAAATGTGACACTCTTATTCCGATCTGGCTTGGGCAACCACGACTGTGAAGAAAACGAGCTGTCTATGTTTCTGAGGGCAGGATGTACGGGTGAGGTCGTGAGATGGGATGGGATAGAGCCACCAAGGGAGAAGAGCAGAGAAGCATGGTTAGATATATTTTTGATGAGAGAGAAGTATTTACCCTCTTAAACTGAGCTCCAACACAACAGCAAGTGCAAACCTGTGGGCTCCACTAGAAGTGTGATCTCCCCTCTAATTAAACCCCCATCTCCCTTGCTGTGCCATTAACACGTAGCACCACTGTGAGCTGGTTGGTCACTAGGAGGCCTGGTCACAGGCAATGATTTCCACACCGTTCTAGCCTCTGTCCATATAGCCCGGGTCAGTTCAGTGCAAACCCAGAGCAGTTGGGTAACAGTGAATTGTGACTCTCTAGTAGGGGGTCAGTGGTCTGGAAAGCCGCACTGATGCTTTGTGAGGACACCTCTCACAAACCTCAGTCTCTGGAGCTCTCCTTATGGCTCCTCAGTGCTTCTCATGGGTCCACCTCCTGTGCCTGCTGGCTCCCCTCTCCTGGGATCACCCAGCTCCTCGGTTCTGTGGTAGCTGTGGATCAGGCTGGTTCTGTGCTGAACAAACCTAGCTGTTCCCTGTGCCAAACCTAAAACTGCTGATGGAAAATGAGGAAAGAACGTAAGAGTTGCAAACATGTTCACAAATCACTTTCCATCATGACCGAGGGCACTTTGCTCCTCGCATAGCTCTACCACAACATACAAATGGTAACTCAAGCCTCATTATCTTATTAAACTGATTTATGGTGTTGATATCCATGTGTCGGTAGAAACTTCAGAATAAGCTGAGAAGGTTAAGTGTCTTTTCTGAGCTTAGCTGATCACTTCATGCTTAACTTAATCGTTAATATTGAGGGAAAGGGAAGGCATTTCAGCAAAGTTGATTTGCAGATAAAAGAATAAAAGATCCATAAAAAAAAACTTTCAAAATCACCTCTTACAGCTGTCTGCTCTTCTTTTTGAGTTCCTTTGTTTCAGATAAATAGGGATATTGTGGGACTGTTTATTAAATGGAGAAATTAGAACAGTTTCACCAGATTAAAGGTTATTATTTAAGAAATATCTCCACTATAAAAGGAGAGAGAGAGAACAGGCACACACAGCATTCCTGTAACTATAGTAACCAGCAATGATCACTCACTATAAATACAGTGTATGAGTTTTTCAACAGGCTCTTCTCCATTGATTTATTTTATTTTATGTTTTTGTGTGCATGCAAAGATTTGGAGGCAGCTGTAATAAAATTACCTTATTGGCCTTGACATTATGCTTTCCTGACCATTGACCTGCCGACTGGCAGCTCAAGAGCTAAGATTGATATTTGGATATTTGCAGCAGTTCATTTCAACATTATCTGCTCTTCAGATTGAACTTTCAGGTCCTAAAACTTGAGTTGCAAGTAGCATTTCAGTGACCACTGCAGTATCCTGTGGTTAGGTATGGGCAGCAATTTGGGTAACTATATTGGTAATGCACCTGGAAGTGTGTTTTGTTGGTTTGTTTTTCTTTTCACATGTTTCAGGTTTTCATTCACGGATAATGTTGCAAACTGGGTAATTCAAAATATCTGGGGGCTCTAAAGAGATTCTCAGAAGCATGAAGGTGATGAAGAGCCTGGCTGCCATTTGCTTTTTAATGGGACTTAGGCTCTCAAAAATAATTAAACAGTTCCACAATAAAGGACATTTAAAGACATATAATAAAGTTATTTAAAATTAGAATTGTACACCCAGTGAGTTTAGCAGTCTGGTAATGAACTTGAGAAGCTGCCCCTCACCCCTCCACCTGCAAGGAGGTATAGTGAAGGTTAGCAGGTGCCAAAGATTATTACCAGAAGGCATTTCAGAGTTGAGATGATGGGCTCTGGCCGTATCCTTGGGAACAAATATTCACCTCGCTAAACCCGTACCCATATTTGACATTAGGTGAGTCATTGCTGAGAGAGGCGATGCCAGGCTGCAGTGCCCTTTTTCATGCTGAGTCCTACCTTTTTTCGCAAATAGCCCCTATGGGCTTTTTGTGCAGCAAGATGCACAAATACAGTGGCTGAGCATAGAGAATGAATTTACTTCTTCCTTCTTTGGTGTGATATTTCCAGGTCAGGGCGGAAATGTACTGGCACGCAGAAGCTGGGACTAGTGTTGCACATTCTGCAAAGAAAGTCAGAAAAAATCGATACTGTCCTACTGAGCAATGAATTAGTTATAGTTTCTATGAGAGCAGACGATCTATTAGAAACTATACAAAATACAGTTGCTTAAATAGTTTATTCATGTAGAACATATTTCATCTGAGCCAATCTACTCATACTAGTTATAATTAACATATGTTTCAAGCAGTTTCCTTGTGTGTATATCTGGAGCCCTGGATAGGAAACCGCGGTCTTTTTCATCTCTCTCTAGACTACATTCCCCTCAGAGTTGTAAAATGTCTCATAATCAGCAGTATTATACTTCATAGAAGACAGGAGGGATGAGACATTTTTTCCAAGCTGTTAATTTAGAATTGTCTTTTATTACATCAGATATACACAGTGCTTTAATGGCAAATAATACCTCCTCATTACAATGAACTCTTTCTTTCTACAGGTTTTATCTGGGGAGAAATCAAGGAAATGTGGGATGGTGGATTCAATGAGTACGTACATGACTGGTGGAATCTGATGGATTTTGCAATGAACTCCCTCTATCTTGCAACTATCTCCCTTAAAATTGTTGCCTACGTAAAGGTACAGTAACTTGGGAGAGGGGCTTTGTAACTTGATTGTGAGAACTGTAGTACACAGGGTAGAAACTGTCAAAATCAAAATTACAGGTTAAAGAGAATAGCTGCTTTTCAAGAAGTCCAGTTTTAAAAATTCACCTGGAAAGCTTATTAATTTGTTTGGAGAATGATCATCCTTCTCATCCTGATGCTGACTGAAGTAGATTGTTTGGGCATTGGGTAGAAGTTTCCCCGCTTGCTGTCTGTTTTGTAGCTACTCAGTTGCCAAAGTTTTGCTTTCCCTATGGACACTGGATCTCTTTCAACAATGCTAGACATAGTGAAAACATGATTTTTAAATAAAACAGTAAAAGAAAAACAAGAATAGGGTTATCTGAAAACATTGACAGCCAAGTTTTATAATCTGTAGTCCTACAGATCTGTAGATTACTAATCAGAAGTTTGTGAAAAGTCTACTGAGAAAAGCAATCCAGCTAGTAGGAAGCTTCCACCTGATATAAAGGAGTTAACTTATTCTCGTCAATATATAATTTTAAACTATAGGCAAGGAAATGACAATGGAGCACACTGGAGCTTTAACACCATGTAGATTCTTCACTGTCATGTTCCATTTATGGTGTGAATGCACATCAGAGCTCATCCTCTAAAGCACCTTCCACATTTATACACTTTTGATGCTCCAAGTTAGCGTATGCACATGTTTTGAAGCCAGAGGATGGCCTGAAGCGCTTTCCTTCTGTCTCGCTTTTTCAAAGACACAGATGGCCTCCTGCAAACTTCCTTATGCAGTGGCTCTCTTTGACTTCAGTGGGAGCTGCATGCTTGGCCCAATTCTTTTCTTGGTATGAATCAGCAGTAAATTCACTATAGTTTGTGTAATTACTCAGGTGTAGATCAAGTAACTGGAGTCTGCTCCTTGGCCACTTTTGCACTTTCTAGTTTTGCTGTGCTGCTGTGTTGGTTTTCCCCTGGTAGAAGGGTACTACTTCTTTTAGCCCAGCTCCTAATAACCAGGACGAGCACTTCCCCCAAGCAACCTTGTTTAGTCTCGCCCTAGCATGTACGCAGGCAGAGAGGAAAAGAGGAGAAAATGGCACAAAGCTCATTGACTCCAAAATGGCAAGGCTTTTATGACAAACTCTTTAGCAAGCAGTCCTGCTATGGCGCCTTTTTAAGATCCAGAAGGCTGCATAGTGGTAAGTTAGTTTTTCAAAGGGAAAAGCTTTAAGCTAGTTGCTGGTCCCTGAAGAGGCAGCTCTGTAACAGCATCAAAGCAGGCACAGATTATGTCTTTTTTCTCCCAACATTCAGAACCAGTGAGGAAATTAGAGACTTGAAAGGTTGGTCTTTAAACTGTGAGCAGTACTGAAAAAAAAAAAAAAAAAGGCTGGAAATCATGATTCACAAACAAATCTTAAAATGTTAACAGTCTTGTTCTTTCTCACACACAAATTTCTAGAAGAGCTGTGCATCCAGGGATTTACACAGTCACATACTGAGATTTAAACTCATAGCCAAACCACACCTACAAAGGAAGTGCAGCTTTGTTTATATACTCTGTAAGAACTACAGAAACTTACAGGCTAACTACAAAGACCTACATGCCAGCACACAGAAGAATGCTTACAGGAATATATCTGTTTGAGTACAGATCAGACCCACTTGGATTAAACCTGGCTGACCTAATAAGGTCTGCTCCTGACGAGAACCAATGTCAGACAATTCTGAGAGGTGCATAAAATTTTATATCAGATTAGTTCTGAAACAGCATGCTCACAGAAGTTCCCTTCTGACCTATGTCGCTTAGAGGTTGCAGTACGCTCTGAAACATGAGGATTTATAACGTTGATAATGGCTTCAAAACCTTTTGCAACATGACTTGTAAAGGTTTTTGTTATTTATAGAACAGCCCCAAGCTGGAAAAGGCTGGTATATATGCCAATATACCATATTCTAACACTTCAAAGGATTACATGGACATTTAGCTTTCTGCCAAATATCAGAAAAATAAATTGCATCCTGACGCTAATGTTTTCCATCCTTGTTTTTACATGGAGACTTTTTTTTTCTTGATTTGACTGGTTCCAAGACCTGACCTTAATATTGTCCAATACCAATGAAATCTCCAGGCTAATTATAGGGTAAAAATACTTCCTTAATCAGTTTTCATTTGCTGCATTTAATTATCATGTAATGAGAAAGGGTAAATGTGACTGCCTGGCCTAACTTATTTGTACTATTCTGTATACATCTCTGCTGTGTTTCATCTTCTGATGCCTAACTAAAACACCTCCAGTCTTCCCAGATATCCAGCTTCATCTGATACCTCTGAAAGCATCTGTTTCTCTGTTACCTGTGGTGCTAGGCTGCTCTGAAGAGACTATCCAAGCAAGGATATACCATCAGTTTATAGAGGGCCAGAATATGACCCTAACAAGTTGCTTTAAAAATAGATGTGAGATGAAGATGACCTTTTCACATACCTTTCCACGCAGTCTAGGCTGAACCCTAGCAGAGAGCCTCTGGGCTGCTGTGTCCAGCCGGAATGCAGAAGAGAATTGGGAACAACTGTGCAAATCCTCTTTCAAGGCAGGGGAGGCTTTCTGGTCACAACCATCCGCCCCCACTGCTGGATACCGGCAAAAAGTTAACATGTCTGCCTGTTTGTAAACATTTTAAGACCCATCTTCAAATCAAGTTAACAGACTTGGGCCATGATGTTCATGGAGTAAAGAACAGTTGGGAGATGTCAGAAGCAATCAGAGGTCACGCTGAAATGCCTTTGTATCTTGTCTCAGCTCCTTCATACAGAGGAATAGTTTGAAATATCAACTTGCTTTTAACTGTGTCCTTGGAAAAATTGTGAGCTTGTGTATTGTAGCTTCAGCTTTAAATAGAAAGTCCTTGCAAACTCATATATCAAGTATGATATTGATACCATTTCCTTTTAAAAGGTACAAAAATTATTTTAGGAGTCTTAAACATGCTGGCTACACTAATTAGCTATATTATTCTAAGTACATTTTTGCCTTTTTATATGTGTTAAATGAGCAGAGACAAATGTTAAAAGGACAATTATTTCTTGATGTTAAAATGCCTTTGACTCCATTCTGTTGTGCCAGCGCAGTTAAGCCAGAGTAGTTACATTTATACACCCAGCTCTTTTGTGTTACCTGCTTGCATCTGGCTGCACTTTGCCCAGAAAATGCTTCTGCTTTTACAGTTACATTACAAACCAAGTTAATGTTATAATTGATGCACTCAAACGTATCCAGTGTTTCAGCTGTAATTATGACCTCTGCTTTAGCAACTCTCCTAAAATTGCCATGACAAATTAACTAATAAGAAAATTAATACGAAGAAAGCATTTTGGTTCTGGGCTGTTGGCACTTTTTTTTGAGATGACTAGGGAAGGAAAGCATCCACTCCTTATGTTCATTGCCTTCCTTCTTCCCTTCCTTCTCCCCCCCTCTCATTCTTCCTGGAATGTGCAATGTTTTGAATGTGCAGTCGTATTTAGGAGGAAAAAGAAAAAAAGGTAATTGGAAATTTCTGACCTTAACCTGCTAAAGGGCCATCTGAATCCCGTATGTGTTGAAAGAAAAGGAGATTGTATGAACCCATGGACCTGAAGAACCCACAAACAGTGAAGTCAAAATTCAAAAGGCCTGTTTTCTAAATTTAGGCTAAGAACAGCCAACATACCAGAAACCTCCAAAGCTGGTCCCACAGCTATCCATATCCAGGGGGTCAGAATCTAGCAGGGAGAGTTCTAAGAAGGCATCATTAAGCCTAAGTCTCTGCCCTGATCAAGTCAGCTTCAATCCTGAATCCCAAACGTTAGTCTGACACTAGCTGAGACTTGAGATTTTAAAAGTACTTCTTGTGTCACCAGTACCTGGTTAGTATATACATGTGAAGCATTAGTATTAGCAGGTGTGACTTTTCGTGTTATCTCAGAGTAATTGCAACATAATTCACTTTTCTACCCTTGTTATTTCTTTCAGTATAATGGTTCTCGTCCAAGGGAGGAATGGGAAATGTGGCACCCGACTCTCATTGCAGAAGCCCTCTTTGCAATATCCAACATTTTAAGTTCCTTGCGTCTCATATCCCTGTTTACAGCAAATTCACACCTGGGACCCTTGCAGATTTCTCTGGGACGCATGCTGCTAGACATCCTTAAATTCCTTTTTATCTACTGTCTGGTGCTTCTGGCTTTCGCCAATGGACTGAACCAGCTTTATTTTTATTATGAGACCAGTGCCTCGGAGGAACCCAACAACTGCAAAGGGATCCGATGTGAGAAACAGAACAATGCCTTCTCCACGTAAGACGTCCTTTCCTTTTTGTTTTTAAGGCTGACTTCCACTGTCCCCTGTCTTAAATGCCTTTGCCTGTTGTCTGTCACTGCACCGAAAGTGCCTTTATTTATTCATTCGCAAATATCAGGTGAGCTGGTTGACTATGCGGGAAAGGTGTGAGTTAACTGGGGCAGACATTCTGCTGAGCTTCGCTGTCAGAAAGACTCTTACTTAGGTCTGGAAGTGGGAGACAATCGTTTCAGTTCTGGACCAAAGAGTCTCCCTACGTGATCCTGCAACTTAAATTTTATTATGGCTACATACAATTACAGTGTATTTGAGAAAGCAAGCATCCTTTTGCTGTAATAATTGTTTTGTCTGATTCTGGAGGAAAAGGAGGAGAAGCTAAACAAAATGTAGAAAATAAGGGATAAACCTATGAAAAAAAGGTATTAATAAATAATGTGATACAGCAACAACAACAATCTCACCTAGGCCATTTTTATGCATACATGATGTTACAGGCTTCTCTGATTTCCTTGCAGTGGGGTGAGACTAAAATCCCAGCAAAATCCTTTTTTGCTGAAAATGCGGGTACTTTACTGAGATGTTGGCATGGAAATTGCCGTGATGACATCTGGCAGGGCTGAAAGAGATAGCACATGCTGAAAAATAACATGAATTGTCTTTCTGATGTATTTGTTTTAATTACTAATAGTGGAGATAATTATAATAATCAGCCCCCACCCAATTGTTCTTGCTGCTTGCACAGTACTTAAAACACAATGTGAAGAGAAATAAATAAAGCACAGCCTAGAAAAAGGCCTACGCCCTGCAAACAAGCAAAACAAAACTGTTGTCCACCACTTTATGCTAAATTAAATAAAACTTGTCATAATGCCCAATACTTCTCCACCCTTCCTCAGCTGAAGGCTTGAGGTCAAGAAAGGATCTGTGATATATTTGCACTGTTATCAAAAGCAGATGATGGCTGAGGCCGCATGACTAGGTTGGAAGAAGAAAGGCTCCAATGTTGTCCTGCGGGCTCCCTCCTTAAAAGAAGTGGGGGTTTTTCATGGGATAGAGTCCAGCCTTACAAGAGCATCATGACCTGGTAGACCAGACATGCTGCTGTTTTCCACTGCAGAGCAAGAACACCATAGGCTTGATTAATTTTCTCATTAAACCCATCTATATCTGGAGGAAGTGAATGGAACTGCACTGTGCTAATGAAAAACAGAATTAAAGACTTCGGTCTTTTTTCTATTTTAATTGCTTTGCATGCCCCAGAAATGTGTTGTGCTGCCCTTGCAGAGGAATTAAATAACAAGTACTATTCCTTGATCTACGTCCATATTGATGCAGCAGCCAGAGGGAGAAATATTTGGCAAGTACAATGTTTGTTAAGTGGCAACTTCTAGCTCACAAAGGGTCCGAACTACAAAGTTCGGGACTAGAGCCTGTCTTTCCCTGGAGCTACAGTGAACAGATATATTCAGTTCTGCATTCTAGTTTGGACCTGTATCTGTTGCAAACCAGTTGTTTTACAGATTTCAGTCAGCAGGTTAGCGGAGAACACAACAGCAGGACTGGACTAAAGAAAGTGTTGGGTCAGCAGGGAAAAAGAAAAAGACCCTCAAGTCTGTAAGAAGGTATAATATCTTAGGAACTAGAAAGTATATAGAACCACTTAACAGAAAGTGTGCAGATCAGCTTAAATAAAGACCACAATTTCTCCCACTGTAACATTCAGTTTAAACCCCCTGCCAAGGAGAATGTAGCACAGAAAGGAAATTGAGGGGGCTCAGGCTTTATGGCAGAGGTTTGTTTAAAACAAAATCGCAGTGGGAGGGGATCCATTAGGACCGAGGTCTCCTGGCAGGGGACAGAATGCTCTGCAGTTACTTTTTGTTTGAGACTTGCTTAAGAAATTTATTTAACGTGTTCTTAAAAGTTTAAATAGTTGTTATTAACACCCCCAGTACAAGCTGACATTTGGCCCTTGAGCAGATGCACAGCATGGGTGACTGGCTAAGAACGAGCAACCTGCAAAATGGAAAATTACATTGCTGGGCTGGGGAGAGCGAGCGTGGCTGGAGTGAATTCAAGTCAGAGCTGGCGTTACCTCGTTTCCTCATAGTTCATCCCTAATGAAAGAATAAATGTAAAAAGCTTTCAATCAGTACCCTTTGATTCCTACCAGCATTTCTAAGCAGTCACACAATAAGATCTAATTTTGTAAGGGGAGGAAAAGCGGGACGCCGCTCGTGTTTGTACAGCTTGTTTAAAATGTGACACCTATTTACTGGTGCATTATTTCCTATTACTCCCAAAGGATGGGTTTAATATTTTCTTGGTGAGGAAATTTTCTGCATCGCAAACACAGATCATGGAAAAGTAATATTCCTTTGTGACAGCAATGAGGTGAAGTCATGAATAATTTAAGGTTTTATGCTTTGGCCTCGCCATCCCTTAGAAAGCAGAGTGTCTACTGCTTAGGCAAACAATTTGAAAATATGTTTATCGCTGTGGTTCTGGCAACTGGAGGAGGGAGAAGAGAGAGAGGAAGAGGAGGAGGTGGTGGATGAAGTCACACCTTACCGCCTGCAGTGTGATTCTCACTGGAGGGTTACGCTCATCGCTGGGGCCGTTTCTCCAGGGACTGCAGGAGGTCAGGAGGGTTCCTGCGGCAGAGAGAGCACTTGCTGTCTCTGAGCTGCCGTGGAGAGCGGCGGAGCTTTGAGATTTCTCCTGTTTGCTTCAGATCCAAAATATACTCGGCAGGAGGGGATGGTCTCTCAATCACAATTTCCAAAATTCTTTTTTTAAAGCTGTTTCTCCGAAGAAGCGTGAGCCCTACCTGAAACACTGTGAAAAGAGATCGTGGTTTTGGCCTGTCATTAAATGCTGGGGAAAGAGTAACTAAGGCTTACTCGTGTGCAAAGTTGCAGAAACCAGTCGCTGACTTTTTCAAGGGGGACTACATGCCCACATGTAAATATATTGGCCTCAGTCTGGGCCCAAATTATTGGTACTTTTACTGCTAATAGTTAAAGTAAGTTAAAAGATAGCTCGCACACCACCATTTTTTAGTAGAAGAATGCTTAGCATTCTTTGGTTAATCCTTATTGTACCACCTCACATTTAATAAATCTAACAAACAACCTGACTTTTGGGAGAAAGGATTTTTGCTTTAAAGAGTCTTTATAATCTTGGCCAGTGAAAAACATAAGATATGTCCACAAAATATAAAGAAACTAAATCCCTATATAAAGGTATGGTACATATAAAGGAGGGTACATATGGAACAGATGCCTGGAGAAGCCGGGACAGGAGATTCCTGGTATGTCAAGTAAAGTATCTGAATTATTTGTATTGATTTTTCTAGTAGGAGCATTTGAAAATATCTACTGACCTCAGGCCAAAATGCAAACCCTTATTAAACAGGCATATAAATGTCATATTTTGATGATATGGCATTTATGCCATAGTTTGGAAAGCCAAAACAAAGATGCCCAAATAGAGCAATTATTTAGATTGCTGATTATGTATTTGACGTGATTGCGAAAGGTCACTTGTCTCTGGCTGAAGCGAATAGAGACCTGGGATGATCTCATCAGCCGTAAAGCACAGTGAGGTCAGGTCTAGTTCATCTATGGAAGGAAGACTTCAAAAGAAGAAAACCTCTCGAGCTGAATTAATGTGATGACTCTCTTTCATCTGAGTCATTACTGATCAATTGTTGCAGCACGCTGTTGAGGACACTGCGCTGTGGTGGGTGGGAGCTGCTGCACAAACAAGCCGTAGCCACCAGCACTTGCGGCCACCTGCACTGCGAACAGAGGGGGTCTTAGCGCACCGGCCTGGCTCACTTGCAGCCGCAGTAATTGCAAGCTCTCAGCCTTTATTAGAGCAAAAGGGGCAAGCAGACGTGATTTCTCCCACCTCACCATGCCTCGTAGTTTTGCACTCTTTAACGACTACGGGCATGCTGTACTTGGGGATAGGTTCCCTCAACATTTAGTCTGTAAACATGTTAACGATGCAGGCACTGATTAAACAGGAGAGTTTATAGATAAGATCAGTATCACAGCATGGCAATTTTAATTAGGAGGAATATGTTGTGTCTGTCCTTGGCATGTATCTAGAGTGGAAAAGGGAACCTTGGGTTCCTTGAGGGCAGTTAGGCTCGCTGCATCTCACAAGGATGTGGACAGGGCTCTCAGGTAGCAAACGTTGCTGATGTGACATGACCGTCACATGCATTGGCCAATGGGTCACTGTGGCTGGAGTGCAGACTGCGGGAGAATAAATGGCTGTACTGAGCAGCCGCTCTGCGGTGTCCCAGGCTCCCGATGTCTCTGTGTTCCCCACCTGAACACTACCTGACCCAGGCATTGTTTTCCATTCCACAGAGTCGGGTAGCCAAGTAAAAATCTGGTTTTATTTGCAGACTTTTCGAGACCCTCCAGTCACTCTTCTGGTCTGTGTTCGGTCTGCTGAATCTCTACGTCACCAACGTGAAAGCCAGACATGAGTTCACAGAATTTGTTGGGGCCACAATGTTCGGGACCTACAACGTCATCTCCCTTGTTGTGTTGCTGAACATGCTCATAGCCATGATGAACAACTCCTACCAGCTCATTGCCGTAAGTTATCTCATTCTCTCTGTTTTTGCTGTTATTTTTCTCCGTGTGCCTCATCTGTTTGGCTTATAGCAAGTGTGTATCTTCTGGGATGCTGGAGACTGCTGCCCCCAGTTTTTGACAGCAGATAGTTGGGATTTCTACTCACTAGCCTGAATCATGCTTGCGGAGGAGGTTTTGCTGTTTGTAATGCTTCTTAGCTGAAAAAGGCTTATCAGCTGTGATCTGCCCTTGTCTTCTGCAGGGTAACCTCACTGATCACCTTGTCATTAGCAGCTGATTTACTTTGTAGCAGAGAGGGTATATAAAGGGAAGCCTTCCCACTGCTTCCTGATGTTTGCTTTTGACTTGGGGGGTGGGTGTTGTGTATTTTTTCCCCTTCTCTCCTATTACTATTTTCTCATTTGAAACCGTGTGTGTCAGGAGCCCAGTCCTGTAATTTCTTATTCCACAGTATTCCCACTGGAATTACATCATTTCCATCTGTAATACCAACCAGTCTCCTGGCAGGTGACTGTAGACCCATAATCGCAGATTTCTGAGTAACCTCAGTGCAGGATGGATCTGAGCTGAGGCGGCTCAGGGCTGCCAGTTGGCTGTACAGCCAGCTTCAAACTTAACTTTATCTTCATTTGAATGTTCAAAACTGGTCTCTCTACTGTAATCTCATTCTGTGTACCTAAAACCCAAACTGTACATTCATGATTAAATTTGTCAACAGATTGAAAGCTAAAGCAGCGTGGCTTTGCGTGTTCAGGGTCTTCAAGTAAACCACACAGCACCAGTATGGAAGGAAGCTAAATGTTGTATGCACAGTACTTCAGGTAAACCAGTGGGCAATTACTTTTCGGTTCTGATGCCTAACAAGACAGGTTGAGAGATAGTGAGGGGATGGAGTGTTACGTCATCTGTGAACAGAAACGGGAGTTAGGAAAGTCATTTGTGTCCTCAGCTGGTCACTCAGTACAGGCAGAGTAGAGACTTACTTCTCTGCTTTGGATGACTCCTGGATTTACTCTAGAAGACAGAGGATAAAACAGAAAAAAAAAAAAAAAAAAAANAAAGAACTAGCACCAGCTCTCCTACTATTTCTATTCCCAGCTTCAAGCACAAATCTCTGGGGAAATGTATGGGTGAGCTCCTGTCCTGGTTAAAGCACACAAAGGAGAGTATCGAGTTGTCTGCTTGAACAGGTTCCACAACTGCTGTTGATCATCTGCTGATTCAAATGCCTCCTAAGTTTAGTTATCCAGTCAAACTGAGCACAGACCCAGTCAAATCGGTGATACTTTTGGACATCTGATCTTTATCACGTTAAAAACGATGAGAAAAACTGGGCCATTGACCTTCCAAATGAGCAGAAAAGCAGCTTATCACAAAGGCATCGCTGCTTTATCAGTCTGTTTCAATGCTTTAAGTGCTTTCTCTTTGTTCAGTGCAACTCCTCGCATTCCAGGGAGACTGGAATGAGGGGCAGAAAACAAAGATGCTCTCCTTGGCGATTTTCTCCCATTCCCCTTCCTTTATTGTCATCAGAAAGGCTTGTCACTGACACAAAGCCCAAACCTAAGATTGGCATAAGAATAGCAGTATTTGCTATTCACCGGGATACAAACCACTCATCATTCTTTTCCCTGAATAATCTGAGTGATGCGATGACACGTTACAAACAGTCCCACGTGACTTGGAGAGAACCATCATAACAATTAACTGAAGTGAATGGTCCAGAGCGGACTGTTTTCGTATATGGAGCAGTTGGGAAGAGTGAATTGCTCCATCAGAAAGTATGCTGGTGAGAGACCTGAGGGTAAAGGACTGAACTCCCCAGATAACCTAGGCATAACATGCAATTCAGTGTGCAGCCTGAGCCCCTCACTCAGAATGACAGTCAAAATACTATAGGATACTTCTTTGACGCTTAAGTTGTCATATTGCAATTGCTACCGAGAGCAGTGACATTCCTTGGGACGGCAGGAGGCAGTCACTTCCAGCCTCTTCTCGTGCAGTGCATGCAGCTTGATTTTTGAAGATAATATTTCTGCATGCTTGCAGCATTGTCTCAGGGGCAAGTTTTCTTCATGTGTCTTCTAAGGGCAAATATCAATTAATCTCTTCCCTGAAGAAAACAACTCATTAATAAATGTTGAGCTTTACAACTGTAGGTCATTTTTTTAACCTCCTGTAATCAGGTCTACCCCTTTCTGAATCGCAGTAGACTGGTTGCCAGACTGGGAATTTCTTCGTCCTGGTATTTATATTACATTGAACGCACATGGAATGACAGCATTCCAGGGAGGAGGAGCGGAAAGGACCAAGAAGCCCTTGGAGTGGGGTGGAGGTGTTCTTCTCAAATACATCAGTAGGAAATCTTGTGCCATGTGCAGGACTCTGCAGAGAAATAAAATGAACTAGACATAAGGGATGAGAGTGCATCTCCGCTTGTTGATTTCCCTGCAGAGGAGTGGCCAGGACATCTTAATTAATTCCACTTGTTAATGAGCCAGTGGCACTGCTGCAAAGCAGTCTTTCTCCCCTCCTTTCTTCCAGGGACAAATATGTTAATGTATTTGTAGCAGTTATTCTTCAGGTTAGCTTTTCTCCATTGTCTCATATATACATGAATTTCTGCTGTCAGGTTAGAGAAAGGAGAATCTAAGCTGCTCTTTCTTTGCTCTTTGTTGCGCCTCCCCAGTATGGGGTTTAGGGCTTGATAGTTAATTAAGCACTGTAGGCACACAGCATGAAACCACAGGGTATCTGTGGAAGACAGAGCAAGGCAAGCAAAGAGTAAAACCTCCACACAGCTTTGAGTGATTCCTGACTCACAAAAGGAAGAATTTTTCTGCCGTAATTCTGTTGGTTTTTTACTAAGCTATTTCAGACTTCAATAAATACATTTTTCCAGGGGTACCCTGAAGCAGTTTCAATATTGATTTTTTTCATACAGTCCATTTTTCTCTTTTGCCAAACCATTGTCAAGAGCTGGTTATGGGAGGCACTGTGTTTCACCGACAAAGCAAACGAAATCCAAATGCACACCAACATTTCCATATGCTTTGCGCTGTTCCAATACGTGAAGATCAGAATGTTCTATACAACCAGCACAGAATGCAACTGGATGTTACGCCCTGCCGGGTCTCATCTCAATACCTTCCCGGACGTGACAGAAATGCCGTCACCTGGTGAATAGAAGAAGAATATGTCACAATGACAAGAGGAAGGACAGTGGAACTTATCTGAGAGTAGCCAGGTGGCTCCATCATTCCTAAGTGGCAGAAAGTAACAGAGTGGGTAATGAGGACACTTTATGTGATAGGCTGTTTCTCACAGCATTGCCACTTGGCTGCATCTGAAGTTACACAATCCTTCTGCCAGTTTGTAATTTTTTCAAAACAATGCGATAGTGGGTGTTACTGGGGGTCCTACAGTGCAGGTGCATTTTGCAGGGAATTAGTAATCTATGCATATTTTCTGAAAGCATGTTTCTTATGGACACATCCGTAATATTCTGGGAAGTCATGCAGGAATTAGTCACTGGAACTGTACCAACAGTTCTGACTCTGCAGCTGCAGGAGCAATGGGAAGCAAGATCGATGGAAGAACAGCAACCAAGACCCAAAACCATAGGGCTGTGAGCTCTAATCGGAGTTCCAGGTGAGTTAGGGCAGTAAGTGGTGCACAACAGCACTGCACCACTAAGCATCTCACTGACATATTACGGACAGATGTAAGTACTTGCAGCTTTCAGATGTTTTAGGAAAGTACAACGATGCTTAATACCTCAGGAATAGCATCACATCAAACTAAGTCTGAGAAAAATTACCTCTAACTACTGTGCATGAAAGTGAAGGTGTTACAGCTTCAAGTGTGTCATACATGGTGTATGTGAGATGTTGGAATAATGACTTCACGATAGCAGTATGTATTAAGTTACGAAATCGTTTTGTATATTGTATTTTGTATCCTCCTGTTGGTTTGTACATCTGTTGTTTCAAGGTAGTCCATCTCAGGCAGCTGTTACTGCAAAAGACAGCTGCATGTTTAATTTTTTTAAGTGCATCTCTGTGAGTAGCGTGTATGACCAAATTAAAGCATAGTTGCCAGTGTTCAGCTGGGAGAAATTAGGGCATTGGACACCAAACTAGGAGTGCAGTTATAAATGATGAAATGAAATAGAGTGGATTAACACATATTGTGGAGGACAAGAATGAAAACGACAAATATTTTGCATGGCAAAACAAAAGCTGTACAGTAAACAGAAGCAGTTGGTATGTGCAGCTAAAAATAAGTGATCACTTTCAGGAAATTCAGACTGTAAGTGTAGGGATGTTGTACATGGAATTTTCTCCATTTTTTTTTGCAGAGTACGGAGCTTAAAAATTAAAGCACAGAGGAATATAAAGATTCTTCACCTCCCTATTACATTGTTTCCAAGATGACTTTGGATTTCCCCCAGGAAGTAGTATCAAACTTTTCTTGATCTACAAAAGAACCAAAATTCCTCTAGTTTTCTGCACCAATTGAACTCCCTCAGCACCGTGGCAGTAATTGCTACCCAGTTTAATTCACAACAGCAGCAGAAATTCTCTTTCCCACTGTGATCTATGACCCTTAGGACTGTCAAAAAAATGTTGCACCTCCTCTGCTTGCATGACCTGCACGGTTATTACTTGGTGGTTTTGCTAAGGAAGAATTTACAAATCAATAAACTTAGTTCAAGATACAGAGCGGGACAGTCCCTGCATGTGGCCGGTTTTGGGGCGGTAGATCGTCCCCCTGTAGAGGTAAAGCCAGCTCCAAAGCCTGGGCTCAAATCTAAGCTATGGTAAAGCATCAGGAAGCGTTCATCTCACAAGACCCATTTCAGAACCATTAATTTGAATTTCTTAGGAGAAATTTAGATGTGTTTGTTTTTTAACTCTGTCATACAGCAGGAAATGAAATTATGCTCGTTATACCCTTGTTGCCAATATGAGCTGGGATTAATGTCTCTTGAAGCTTTTTACAGTGTAGCAAAACAACTAGGCTCTAGAAAGGGGATTAAATGGCTCTTCTTTGGTTTGCTGGCTGAATGAAGCATCGCTGTCTGTCCCCCGGCGTTGTGGCCCTCGGGGGCTCCAGCTGACCAACACGCACATCCTGCTGGGCACTGCCACGTGCAGATCCCGTCTTCTGGGTGCAGGTAATACACTCAAGTCTTTTCTTCATTCTGCAATGCAGCTGTAATTACCCAAATCTCAATTACTGCACTCCCAAAACTCATCTGTGTCATCAGTAATAATTAATTGAAATCGCAAATTCTCCTGAATTTACCCGGTGCCCTTTGTGACATTTGGACAAGCAGATTTCTGTTACATTTTGCCATGGAGCGTGATAACGTGTGAAGAAATGCTGGACCCCTGCTCCCTAGTTCCCTCCTGGGTAGCTGTAGCACATCTTTAGCGGAGTGGGACTGATTCCCAAGGCTGGGTGCTCTCTCTGGAGCTTGTGACTGGACTGGGGGGACTCCCAGCACATTTTTATTTGAAAGTGAAGGGAAATACGTTGCAGCAGTGGTGTGCCGTGATGCTACCATGCAGCGAGAGGGCTGTGTGTGAAATTAGCCCTGCAGCCTTGCTCTAGACTGGCAGGCAGCTTAATTGCTTTTTGTTAGCAAGCTAAAGTATTCATTTGAAGGTGTAGAACTGTTTGTCTTTTTGCTGGCTTTGGCCTAATTACATATAACCCATGGACTTGAATCAAGTTGTTAATATTCATCTGGTGTTTGCAGTGCCTCTAAATGGAAGGACTCGATGTGCTCTGACTTCCCATGCTGCATCTTTCTTCTGTTGTTAGACTAGACAAAGCCAATTCTCCTTCCTAGGGCCCAATCCTGCAAACCCCTGCTCATACAGTATTGTCAGCAGGATCAGAAGGTTAATCCTTTCTGTTGTTTTTAATCTCTGAAACCCCAGGTATTTATCTGACCCTGCGTGCCACCATGGCCAAACCACTCCCGGGCTTATTCAGAGGAGCAGAAACATTACATTTAAGTAAAAAACAAGATGAGCTTGCAATCTGTAGATGACCCCTGGCTGATTTAAGATATTACAGGGAATTTGCTGGCATTTATACGGGTGGGTTCTGTTTTCTTTGGTGCAGTTAACACACCGGTGCCCTGCATGACAGGTCAATAATTCTCTGCCCATTACGTGCGAAGCAGCACAGCAAGGTTTGCTCTTGCTACATGATAGAAGCTGATGTATCCAGATGGAACCACATAGGTTGTAGCCCCCTGCATTATCCCATCTTTTATTTAGGCCTGACAAGCTCAATTAGCATTATCTTGTGCTTCTGCATCAAGGGGACTTTTGTTAAAAAGGCAGAAGAAAAGAGGAAAAGTGAAAGATAAAGGAAAAATATTACTGAGGCAAAAGCAGTGAAAAACTGAAAGGGATTTATCTGGGAAGAGGTTTCACCTGATACTGAGCAATGGGAACAGCTATATTAAGAATCCTCTGAAACGTGACTTTTTAGATGCCAGTGCTTCACAGATTTCTTTTTCAGCACGCTGCAATCTAGCAAATAAGTTGACACTGATTATATAGGTGAAACAGGGATACCTACAACTCCATCCAATTAAATGGGGAGATGTCTAATAACCTGGATGATGTGCTGTGGCTCCTTGCCTGCATTTCTGTTCTCCGGTCCGGTCCCCCGCAGCTCCTCAGCTGCAGATCCTGCTCTCAGAATCTGGGGAAGAAACAGGGGCTTCGTCTCCTGAATCAGTGCTATCTGCACAGCTCAAGATTCACTAAGAGACTTGAGTGATCTCATACATTTATAATGGTTCCCTTTCTTTTAGTTCAAGGATATATTTAAACAAATGGGATGTTTCGCTAGGATTTTTCATTTTTGAGCAATTTTTCAATTTTTGGCAGCTAAGCTCATGCACTGCATGTAAGTGACTATGCAAACAGGCTGACTTCCAGAGGTGTCGGGCACTTGCTTCTCCCACTGCTGCTATGACCTTTACAGACTCAGTAAAAGACACAGTCCAGCTTCACTCCTTCACTGAGGAAAGGCAGTTTACGACCAGTCATAAAAGAGCAAAAAGAGCATTTGGTACCTGAATACATGTACATGGTTGCATTGCTAACTATGGAAGTTTGGGAATGATCATTTTAATTTTTTGGTTACTCGAGGACGGGATTTAAGGGCTGTGTATATATGTGCATAAAAAGGTTGTAAAGCCTAAGGAGATACAGTGAGGCTCAGGGCTTTGATTTAGAGAAATTCCAGCAACACATGAAACCAGCTCCCAGGGTCAGAGCAGTAGTGAATTTACAGTGTTAGTACCCTTCCAGTGAGCTCCGTGTGACCAGATATTCTGGTAAACATTTTTGTAGCATAGGAGTCAGTGGCAAAGACCATGGAATGTGCTTTGTGATTATTCATAATCAGAGCTTAGATCTAAAAGTTACAGATGGCCCTAAATAACACATTAACTAAACTGTTAGACGTTTAAATACATTTGTCGCAGCTGACATCGCATTTCCCAGCTGAAATCACATCCATTTAATGGCACAGACTGGATCCTGGGATCTGAAATTCACATGTGGATCCAAACTGGGATTTTTCTTCATGGGACTAATTTCTCTTGGAGGAAAAAAAAAAAAAGAAACAAAATAAATAAAGAGGGGTACAGAGAAATACCTGATTCTCCTTTGTATCTGGTTCCCACCAGTCCAGCAATAAATTTCAAGACTTTTTTTCCTTGGAAGAGTCAAATCCCAGGCTGACCAGCTATAAAGAAAAAAATCAAAGATAATATTCTGGAAAAAGTACAAGTAGAAATCAGTCGAAGTTGGGGGGGGTTGCCACGGTACTAACAGAGTCATCAACACTGAAGCCCTTTGGGTTAGACATACCTTCTCAGCCCGCCATTTCTCTATGGACATGTGTGAATTACTTGATTTTGACCTGGCTGGAGGTAGTTAACATTATCAGCACAGATGCACCTTATCTGTCTGACTTTCAGCATGAAAAGAGGCTCTTATCAGGCAGTGATAAAGGAGAGAGAATGGATGGCAGGAAGAACAAAGCCTTAGTGATATCTTTCTCATTGTTTCTTCCTGCTGAGGCTTTTTTAGGGAACTATTTGTCTGCATGACCTTCCTACTGCGCTGATTTATTTGATTATTAAAATAAAAGCTGAACTTTGCTGGAATATGAGTGAAGAAAAAAAAAGGTGTCAGTTCAAGTAATTTAACTGCGCTAAAACCAGCACAAATCCACAGTTCTCGTGTGTTTTCTCAAATATAATATTCCCTGGCCTTCTCATTAGCTATCGTTGTTTCCATCCAATATGCTGGTGGGAGATGAAAGGTAATTGATATATATAACCTAAATACATTGTGGAATGTAGTGCATCACAAGCTATAATAAAAATTTTAATTATGAACATATTCTGCACATGGAAGATATAAATAGTAGAGATGCTAAAGCATGCATTTTCCAAGTACAAACAAACTGCTTCCCCAGAGCTGGGAAAATCAGCCAGCTCGCAGTAAGGAGGTCCTTTCTGGGGAAGCGATGGCCACTGCAACAGCTCGTCTAATAGGTCTGGTCTGGTGTCGCTTAGGAGTGAATGCCTGTGCTCTTCGCTTGACCTCGTGTATTCAGAAGCCATTAGTGATTTTCTTTTCCATTGCAACCAGTGACCTACCCCACTTCCATAATTTCCGAGCCTCTCTGGCTATGCTCCAAAGATGGAGTCCTTTATCCATCTTATTATAAAACACGGTTGCCGGGCTGTATGTCTCGTTGACACTGAACTGGCCATTCCCTTGATCTGTTTGAAGTGATTTACCTTGGACACTGCAAAATTAAGGAAGCTTTTCCTAACTTCCCTCTGTTACATTGTGTTCTTTTATGGGGTGTACCACGACTGGGATCTTCATCCAGCTTTCAAGTTTTTAAGGCTTGCAATCCCATCGATGGCTTATCTGAAAGGTCAGCTATGTCAAAAATGAGATTTGGGGTGTTTTCTCCCCCTGTGCTCTGTTTGATTTCCTCACCTAAGGGCCTTGCTGCCTTCTGCCTTTTACCAGATAAGGATAGCTCTTTTCTGAAATCAAGTCTTTACCTGTATCCTGGCCCAAGAATTCACTTTTCTTGTATCCCAGTGCTGGTATTTATTTACGAGTATTTCTTCAGAACCTGCCTACGCTTCATGAACGTGCTTTTCCTTTTCTGTGCTGGAGGCAGAAAACGCCCCGCATCCCGGCTGAGCTGCTGCCCGGGGAGCGGCTCCCCCTGCCCGCGCCGCACGCCCTGCCCTTGCCCGTTGGCCTTGCCTTGCGTGCTGCCGCACGGCGTTTGCTTTGCGGCTCTCCGGGCATGTCTTCCCTCACATCTGGGCGCCCCTTCGCTTTGCGTATGTTGGTTCGCATCTGCCGTGGGCTTGTTCTCCCCAGAGCATTGCCACACGCTCCTCTTCAAAGCCATGTGTGGTTGGCGCGGGGCCACTGCAGGTTCCCTGGTGGGAACGTCTGATTGCTGGTCAGGACTCCGGTTGCTTTACCAGTGCAGCGTGTGATTTCGTGTGAGACAGTACTTTCATCTCTTCCCTTGCTGTCTCATTCCCTAACCGTTCTAATTGCTTTTTCTAATGCTAGATTGTCCTCCTTTAGTATTTTTTCTTGTATTATTTTTGAGATTGATCCTATTAAGTTCTTATCCTTCAGTATGTCATCCCCAGCTTTGAAAGCAAAGTCATTTGTCAGCTGCAGCTGAATTACCTATGCATTAATTGCCTTTGTAGGTCCCTGATTTTTCTCGCAGACTTTTTTTTTTCTTTCTATGACATATTTTTCTTTGAAAAATATTAAGCATCGTTCACCTCACATAGCCTGCTTGGATTTTTGCTGCTTGCTTCTCTGAGCTTGTCATTAAACCCCCAAGCTCTGCTGATGTTCTTACCAGTTTGCCCAACACATACTACAAAATTAACGGCTTTGAAACTGCACAAGAGTTGTCTGTGTCAGGTTCTGTAAAGATTAACTTTCTCCTGACCCTCTTTCTGCAAATCTTTCTGTTCAGGACACACAAGGGTATATTTCTTGTGCTAGCCTGCTTGAAAGCCATTGCTGATATATTTTCTGTGCCGTTTCCCTGCTCTGGGTTTAGCAAAGAGCAATAAAGAGGCACGTGAGATAGAAATATACTAAACGGGGTTTAATGACTTCTCCTACACTTTGCAGTGCAGCTAATTACACAGCAAAAACCCCACCTTTGAAGTTCCTGTGCCTCTCAGGCAACAAGCCTCCCTTCCTCAATAAGCTGCAAATAAGATATGTCAGCGAGCACCTTTCAAAGGTGAACGCTGCGTCTCCTCTTCCTTCCTCCAGGAAAGCGCTACAGCTTAGGCACTTCCTAATCTTGTGGGGCTGCTGCTGGCACCTTCTGGGACAGCAGCAGAGAGCACTCCGGCTACTCCTGCTGCAGAAATAACGCCGACTTCTGCCAGCGTTCCCGGCACAAGGGGAAAGCTTCCCGTGCCTCCTTCCGAGGCACTCAGCCATGGCCAGCCAGCCTGGTCCCGAGGGCATTGTCACAGCCATCTATATCTGCATCTGACAGGCAGCAGCCTGATTTTCAGCTTAGCCCACTGACTGTTGTATAATAAAACACAAGAAAGGCTCACACAGCCCTTTTTGTGCCAGCTAGAAAGATGCTAGCGATCTTTATACATTATTCTTTCCAAATGGGCGTGGGGAGGATTTGCATCCCAGGAACACACTTCTTAGAGGAAGGGGCAGAAGCCCTTGTGCACCTCTGTGTAGCATAGAGGAGCTTAAGTAGCTGATTACTTTGTGGTTGTTTTACCGTGGAAAAGTTTGAAGATGTCAGAGTGCCTGGCTGCCGAGCGTTACCATCATCTCAGCATTATGTTTTAGCTGCGCGTTTGTACCACGGCTCTCCACCAGCCTGGCCCAGAGCTAACCACGGCGTGCAGCAGCAGCGTGCAGGGAGCTGCCATCATCCATTTCCGCCTGTCAGCCCTGAGCTAACATAAACTCAGGACTATCCCAGTGCTTTCAGGGATGCTGAAAAGTCAGGAGATCGTGCTCCCGTGCCCTGATTTGCCACAGGCTTCCCACAGGACAGCCCTGTGCTTCAGCTCCTATCATCTGCTACGTTAAAAGTAACAGCGTTTTCCTCCATCAGCTTTCCAGCCACAAGGGAGCTGAAATACTTGACGATGTCGAGGAACCAGGAGGCTGCGGCAGTGGTGGCCATCTCATACAGAGAACTGAAACAGTCTTCCATTGCTGGGGCTCTGCCGGCTGGTCAGTACCAGCCGAGAAGCTGGCCGTTATTTGGCAAAGTATGATCTAAACCATACGGCCCAGCAAGGAGATGGTGATGGAAATCTTTATAGAAAACATTTCACAAAATGTAAACAACAGATTTTCTACATAGAGATAAAGATGGAGATTAATGCTTGAATTATCCTGGATAATTAGTGTAGCAGGTAATTATTTAAAATCTGGCACATCTGTGAACACATCACTTTGACTGAATTAAAAAATCCTCGCAACTGCTACAGTAAGATGGCTTCAGCGATCCCACAGGGAAATCTTTATGGGAGATTAATTCTCACTTCAAATGGCAGAGATTTGCAAGAGGATTATGTGGCCAGTATGACACATTCGCATTGTGATAGTAAGTGACACAGTGGGTTTTTTTCTCACAGAGAAGCCAAGTGCTGGTTTCTTTGAGTTCATGTGTTCTTTGAGCTTGAGGGCTCGGCCCTCTTAAGAAGTAGCGTGTTTTATAGCTGAAGTGATGAGCAGTGCTTGAAAGAAAATGGTGACAAGAACAAGGACAAGAGTAACAGAAGCTCAAAAAGAGGACAGTGAAATCCAAACTTGGATTTAAATTCCTAAAGCAACAAGGTCACACTTGAAAAGCTGGTGGATATGTTTCTTTAGCTTATTATAAATGTTACCAAAAAATTGTCATCTAAGAACGTTGTATAAAACAGCACAGGTCTGTGAGGATCCTGTCCTCGCTCTGCAGTGCTCGAAGCTCCTCGCCACGGCGGAGCGCTGCAGGGCAGATCTTGCACTGCTGAGCTCCCCTTGGTGCGTGCCCTCTGCCTGTCCTCTCTCTTAGGAAACCCACGTCTGCTGAGCCCCCCAGGGTTACGTCCGTGCTGGCTGTCCCTGGGAGCGGGCTCCAACACGCCATCTCCTGTGACCCATCTCTGTAAATCTTGTGCAGCACCGCTGCAGGTGGCACTGAACCTTCCAGCAGCAGGTCCAGGCTTGCCCACCGCTGTGTGGCTTTGTGGGGTGCGTGGCACAGGCTGAGCGAGGGAAGGACCCTCGGGTTGGACTCTCACTGTAGGAGTATTCAGGAGCTCACTTGTGTACACCTACGTGCAATCTTTGCAAGAGCTTTGACGCAAAGCAGGCTCAGACTTGGGCAGCTCTCAAAAACGTAAATCTTGCTCAGTAGCCTGCAGTCACTGGGGAGACACACCAAAAACTTGGAGTAGGTCTGGTGGTCCACTGGGCCACGTTCACAGCCAATGCAATGGCTGATGCGCCGGCTGTAACTCACAAGTGCTTCAGGTATGAATTGTATATCGAATGACTGCTGAAGCGTGGTGCTCTTGGTACTCAGCACAGGAAGGAGAGTTAGGAAAGCTGTAGTTTTGTGTGCGGATTTCAGTGCTTACAGCACTAAAGAGAGCTCTAACCAAGAAAATGGTGGCTTCCTGGCACACAAAGACATTCTCAGTAAAATTGAAATGTCTCTTTCCAATATTTCCAACACAAAACTGCTGTCAGGAGCTCTCATCTGATTTGCTCAGGTTCTCAAAACATCAAGGTGAATAATTGAGACAGGCTGAGTTTGTAAACCCTGGGGAATTCACAGCAGCAGCAAAGAGAAAGAAAAGACACTTTAAGCCTTGTACAGAGGGTCTCTCTTAAGGGAGGTTATATTGCACTTGACTGAAACTGCACAGGAAGAAATACAGCTGGGGCTGAAGCCAGCATCCACCAGCCTCACCCACAAGACACATTAAGATCAACAGGGATTTGTTCAGACCAACCACAAGACTTCCCCAATGAGAAGCTTGCTAAGTTTCACAGCGCTGCCCTGCACCTGCCTTCAGCCCCTACTCAAGCCCATGGAGTCCCCTTAAGCTATTTTAAAATGAAAAAAACAAAAAGAAAACACTCTGTGCAGAAAAAAGCTTTTTAGCCCTTTTCTTCCTTCCTTTCCCAGAAACCAATTTGCAATCCCCAAGCTATAGACTTGCCTTATCCTCCCCTACAAACAGCGTCCAATATCCATTGCTAAATCACCTCTGCCCAGGCCATGCCCTTTTTATAATGTGCTGAAGGAAACTGCTGCCAAGTCACCACACCTGATCCCACCCCACCACCAGACCTTTGATGGACCTTTGTAGATGGGAAGAGTGGATTTATAACCTTCTCCAAACTACTTTCGCCCTCCTGACTCCTCAATAGAACATTAACACCTACTTGTTTATTGACAAAGAACTTAAAATATCCATGTCTCTATCCAAAATAACAGTCTTTGCACTCTCCTTCAGCTCCTGCCTTACCCGAAACTCCGCAGCTGCCCCAGATAGTGCTACCAGTGTTGCCAGGTGTCCGTAGTTCCTGCACACCCTGAGAAAAGCTTACTCACAGCAAGGCCAGATAACTCAGTGTTGGTCTCGTGCAGCTGTTCCCCTACAAAATGCTTTAGGTGCTTGAACCAGCAATGCCCCTCTTGTCTGCAGCCGCCATTGGGTTTTCCCTGGTACTGAGCATGTCTGTGGGCAGCTACAGCTCAGGCCCCTTCTCTGCCAAGAGAGATTTGATCTCCTGCCTTCCCTGTGGGCAGCACGCCCTCCCCAGCAGCACCTTCCCTCACCTGGCGTGTCATTCGTTGTCATTCTTCTGGAGACTGTTTCGACTGAAGTTGCCCAGACTAAGAAATGTTCAGGTAGAAAGATGGGCATGGTTGAGCCTTTAGGATTGAGCCTTCTGGAAGAGGCTGGAACAGCTCTGCCTTCAACTCTGAGCAGCTATCAGGCAGGAGTTGTCCTGTGGGCTGGTTGTGGAGCTCAGAGCACTAACCCAGAGTCTGGGAAGGAGGAACAGCAGCTGCACGGCACCAGCTTGTCCTGCTCTCCTCTAGCTCCACTGAGCTTGCTGCAGCCTGCAGGTAGAGACAAACGAAGGAAAAATGAGCAGGGCATTTTTTTTTTTTTTTTGGTGGCAATTATTTTTACTGCTGCAAACTTAATTTTTTACTGCCCAGAACTTCATTTCCACCAGCATCAGCTTCTAATGCCTCATTGTGATGCCACAATTTCCCTGCTTATGGGGGTCTGATAATGTAGGAAGCAAAAAGGTGCATGGCAGGCTGCTTCTGTGAGTCTACCTACGGCTTGAAAACAGCCCTTTCAGTAAGTTGGCAGGGGATAGTATTGTTCTGGGCTGATTCAGACCATCTGCAGAGACTAATGTGCCACTGGGCCACTGAGGCAGTTGTTTTAAATCGAGAGCTGCATATAATTTGAATACACTACTAAAATGGAGCTCAGCTGCACCTCACTGACAAAATGTGAGCATATTTTACCCATGTCAGAGCACTGGAGCATAGCCAGAAAGCCAGTGTAGTAATTTTTCGGGCATGATGTTCAGCCATATTTTATTAAACTCCCTGTCCTACTCTTTGCTGCGTGTTTCCGAGAGCTGCCGCCCTGCAGCCCAGCATCCCTCGCTCAAGAGGGCTGCTTCTTCCAAACTGGTTGAAATCTTCTCAGAAACTTAAAATCCTATACTGTCCTTTTCTCCTACCTTGCGCTGTTACTTAACCTAGATAATCACGGCTTTGGTTTAATATCATAACATAAATGCTGAACAGCTAAAATGTCATAACCACCAGCTTAGCGCCATAGTCTGCAATGATAACAATACACAAATTTACCATTTAAATTCAGGGTACTATTGTAAGCTGTGTTCAGTACTGCTTGGCTTGTAGGCTTCAAACTATTTCCTTCCTTTTCTGTCTAATGTCAGAATTTCTGCAGAACGTACAAAACAGTGACATTTTTTAAACTTTAAAACTAGCACGAAACAGCATGAAATCAGTTTTGAATAGCTGCAGCATCTCTCTGAATCCAGGCTGTAGGCAGATGTCTCTGCCCTGATGTTGAAGGGAATATGCAGTTTGTTACTGGGCAGAACAGCCTCTTGACTCCATGGACTAGATTGCAACTGGCCTAATTTGGGGATCACCATTTTGCAGTCTGCAAGGTCAGTGTCTCGCATAGACTCAGGATTCCTTTCCTGGTGACTGTACAGACCGTGTGCCTATCAGTGCAGCTGTAAAGGGATGCTACTAACTTTCCACCTTTACTTTGTTGGGATGAAAAACACTAGAGCTGATAAGGATAATGCAGAGGCAAGATTTAAAATATGGCATGCATAAAATGTGTCACTTCCTTATCAGAGATGAATTAATGGATGCTGTAAAAAAATCCAAACAAATAAAAAAACACTATGAAAGATCTTTTTCTGGGGAAGAATGCGAGAATTCACTGGATTTGGACATGAGAAACAGTAGTTTGTGATAATAAAAGTGCTAGCAAAAAGCAAAAAAGAAATATGTTTTCTTGCTTCTTGTATTGGCAAACTAATAAGCACAACCTCTAAAGGACGAAGCCGCGCTTTAGTATGTGAAATTACTTTTGCTGAATATTGCGATCATCTCATTTCTCAGTGGTTGGTAATTTACACTCCAGCTACATTTCACACTGCATTTTTTTAAGTACACCGCCAGCGAGGGAGATGGAAGAAGCAATACTGCTTTGCCTGCAGCTGGAGAAATCCTTTATTGCTCCCACGTCACCTCCGCAGCCGCTGGCATTTGCTGCAGGAAAGCCTGCCTGAAGCTGTTGACGGTCTCTTTCCTTCTCTCATAGGACCATGCAGATATTGAGTGGAAGTTTGCACGGACAAAGCTCTGGATGAGTTACTTTGATGAAGGTGCCACTCTGCCCCCTCCTTTTAACATTGTCCCAAGTCCCAAGTCAGTCTGGTACCTTTGCAAGTGGATTCACAATCAGCTGTGCCCAGGCAACGACTCTGACAATGAACAGAAGAGGCATGAAAACCTCAAAACATTCACAGTAAGGCACTGCATGGTTTTATAGTTCATTTTTTGAGGGTGCTCGCGCATGTTCAGGATCACGAGGGCCACTGCTCCGCTGGTGCAGAAGGCCGCTGGATCACCACTTGCTAAGAGCCATGAGGAGCTCTAAAGACAGGACTGAGCAGGTAACATATCTGTGCCTTTCTCTTTCCAGGAACGGCACGCTGACAACCTGATTCAGAATCAACATTACCAGGTAAAATCTTGAGCACATAAAGTTTTTACTTGCTGTTTCTTCTTCCCGCTCACTTTCTAATACCTCGATTCTTGCTTGCTTCTAGAATATATTTTGCTAGGTGTAGGTCCTCTAAGAGGATTTTGCTTCTCATGGATTAAAACATTTCCTCATTAGAGGAGGGATGGTTCAGTCAATCACTCCTAGCCTTTCATCCCCTCTGAAGTAGTGGAAAACTTGCCAGGTACCAGTGTGGCTGCTGAAGTCAAAGGTGACATCCCCACTGCCATCGGAGGTACCAGGCTGTCTCGCCATCCTGACTAAAACTGTTCCTGCAGCATTTTTACGCACTCTCGAATTGTTCCTCCCTGCTCTTTTTTGTAAAGCATCCCTAACTCAAACAGTGATTGGGATTTTCTTCTGGTTTGGACAGCTGAGGAAGGAGGAACGGTTCCTTTGTTGAATTCTGCTTGCTTTGTTTATTGTCAGCCTGCCTGTCATCAAGTGCTCATTATAAATCAACCTACAAAAGGGTGAAACTGTATTAAAAACACCAGCTTCAGTACTGGAATTCAGTGTGATGTATTATGCCAGCATGCTGGAAGAAAAAAATTTCTCCAGAATGTCAGGTGGTATAGAATCATAGAATGGTTTAGGTTGGAAAGGACCTTGAAGATCATCGAGTTCCAACCCCCCCTGCCATAGGCAGGGACACCTCCCACTAGACCAGGTTGCCCAAGGCCACGTCCAGCCTGGCCTTGAACACCTCCAGGGATGGGGACTCAACAACCTCTCTGGGCAACCTGTTCCAGTGCCTCACCACCCTCAAAGTGAAAAACTTCTTCCTAAAGAAGTTACACTATACTGTCAAAAGCCATTAGTAATTTGTCTTGCTTAAGACATCTCCTGCTTTTTGAAGAGTATTTTTATCTGAAGTTAATGTTTAACATAATTAGTCACTTTTGACAACAGACATTTGGTAATTTCTGACTTCACAGCATGGCTTATGGGTACCAACAGTGGGATCTCTTAAAAAAAACCAAACAGTAAAACCATGGTGCGGAGACCATCTATGTGCTTGGTGTTGCTCAGACTTGTTATCCCTATCTATGAAATGGGGGAAATGAAGGGAAGGTTTGGAGTAGTCTCTTATGTATACAGACATCAACCTCTGTGTATGCTGGTCGGCACAGATAAACGTAAAAGCTCAAAGCACCAGTTTGCTTATGTAAAGCCAGCAAGGAGGTACATGAACACAGAGCAAAAGGGATCTCATCCTACCAAAAATCTGTACTGTAACAAACAGCGCAGGTAAGACAGAGGAGCGAGAGCCCTTAGAGGAGTCACCGAGGGTGTGATTCAGTCCTTCCAGCGCTGTCCGCAGGCACTGCAGCAGCCTTGAAAGGAGTTTCTAACCTGCCATTAGGGAACGCCCAGGCAGCTGGCAGATGCGGTTTAACGTGAATGTGCGTTGCCCCGTGGGGTCCTGGCTGTTCTTCAGGTTACTTGTCATCAACATACCTTCCTTGGCTTTCAAATACTTGATAAACAATCTTCAAATGGCAAACTTGGCCTATCAGGATACACAGCGTACACACATGAGATTGGTAATCTTAAAAACTTTGAGCAGCTGAGATTAAATGGCTTGAGGAAAGAATTTTTTCTCAGCTACTTTTACGTACACAAAACAAGTACAAAATAGTTGCTTGCTGTAGTGAACAACTGAGCATTCAAGATGGAAGGTATATAGCCCTTTCCAAAGGTTTGTTCTGTTTAAAATAAAGTTGTGTTTCTAATGGTAAGTAATTTTTTGTTAGACAGCAGAGTCAGGACAGCCACTGTTGGTAAGAACTCAGTGAAATGCAGTAAGAACAGAGTTTGGTCTGAGCGAGCCGTTGAATCACTTGTATTGTTTCCTATTCTAGGAAGTGATAAGAAATCTTGTGAAAAGATACGTTGCAGCAATGATAAGAACTTCCAAAACCAACGAAGGTTTAACTGAGGAAAATTTCAAGGTAACTTATTATTCCTTAATAATAATAATTTAATATATTAATTCAAGTAGCAACTCACAGAGTTCGCACTAACTTGTCAAGATGATTTGTAACCTGCTGTGGAAATAGGACTATTACTGGAGCTGGGAATGCATATGATGTGTATGTGGGGTTTTTTTGGGCAGAGAATATTCTTAATAAGGTGTCTTCTCATATGATCACCTCCCAATTTTAATATACAATATGTTACATAGGCAAAAGCTTTGGAAATGGTAGGAATGAAGTATCTGATTTGAGTCAACATTACATTCCTAATCCTAAACCAGACAGAGCCAAAGAATGAGTCCGGGTTAATGGATACAAAGAACGTTTACCAACAAAGTTAAAGTTGGGCTGATCAACTAAACAGGATTCCTGCCATATTTCTAAATTTCAGCAGTGCTTCCCCTCTTCTATAACTGTCCTGTTTGACTTTTTGGGGGGGCAAGGGGGGCTAGGCAGAAGGGGCTGGTCAAGAGGGCTCGTCCCACAGCCTTTGGAGACAAAGACCTTATGAGGTCTCCAATTCTCAGGATTACCAGTACGTTCTTTTTGTGCGTCACTGAATAATGAAGATGTATTTGGTATTCTTCTAAATGTGATTTGGTATCAGCCATCTGCATAACTCTGAACAGCTCTCCCAGGGGAATGCGATCATTCTTTCATGTCACAGACAAAGCTGCTGAATGTAACTCATTTCTCCTCTTGCCCTAGGAATTAAAACAGGACATCTCCAGTTTTCGCTATGAAGTTCTTGACCTCTTGGGAAACAGGAAGCCCCAGAGGAGAAGTTATTCTACCAGCAGCACAGAGGTGTCCCAAAAGGATGAAACAAACGAGGATGGTGCTGGAGAAAAATCCAAAGCCAAGAGCGTGTCTTTCAATGTAGCCAACAAGAAAAAGGACTTCAATGTATCTGCTCTAATTAAAACTATGTCTGGGATCAATATGGTGGAAGAGAAGCCAAAAAGCAATGGGATCAGTAAGCGCTCCTTTGTCCGAAATGGAAATAGAGTTCAGAGACTTTCCAGCTCCAAGAAGGAGTCCTTTAAGAGACTGGGTCTGCTTTTCTCCAAGATGAACGGACACGTACCTGAACCAAATTCAGAACCCATGTACACTATTTCAGACGGAATTATTCAGCCACACTACATGTGGAAAGACATTAAATATTCTCAGATTGATAAAGAGAGAGAAGAGAATTGTTCCAAAAGTGAAATTAACCTCAATGAGGTAGATTACAGTGGGAACACAAGACTTACAGGACAGAGCAAGGAGTGCCCTGTGGTTTGTACCAGCTCCCTTCACTGTGCTTCCAGTATTTGTTCCTCTAATTCCAAACTTATAGACTCGTCAGAGGATGTGTTTGATTCATGGGGAGAGGCTTGTGACTTGTTTATAAACCAGTGGAAAGACGGGCAGGAGGATCACGTTACAACTCGGCTATAAGTAAAGCTATCTTAACACTCGCTGGAAAACTTAGCCAATTATTTGTAATTGTTTGCTCTCATCTGATTTGGCATTACTATTTCCTTTCTGTCCATAGATGGAAAAAAAAATGTAAAACTACTTATGTTAGTCTATTTTATAGCCATCTGCACCTTTTTTTCCATCTACTTTTTTTTACACTCACAAGTACTAAACTAAAGGTTTCACCATTTATAAGGTCACTATAAACCACAGGAATCCCTTCGGATGCAAGTCTTAGTCTTCAAACCCACAGACTTCAGACACGCTGGTGGCCGAGTAAAGGATTCCATCATCATCCCACTGCCGCTGGGTTATCACTGCTGCTATCCAACGCGATCCGCTCTGCGTCCTGCTCGATTTTCCTCGTCAACCCAACCAGCTGGTGAGCAGTGGCTTAGCAGGAGGCTGGGAATCATATTTAAAATCTTTTTAGAAAAGGTTTCAACTTATAACTGGCTTTTTGTTTTCTTTAAGCAATATGACCTCTGATTCTTTCAGTTGTATGTGTTTTTTCAGGTTGTTTATTATATTAATATTGTAAACTGTTACTGAATAAGAGACCCCTTTGATCATCCAGCTAGAACATGTTATGATTTGCATATTTACCTAATTCCCGTAAGAAATTCCCCCTGTAGGGAGCAGAATGACCTTCCAGTTAGGGTGACAGTGGAAGCCAGCCCCTGGCCTTGCTACCAACTTCTGTGTAGATGAACTGACCCAAACCCAGCTGTGGCTGCTTGAAACTTCAGTATGGCTCTTATATTTCTAACAGGCTGAACCAAAACCCAGCCCTGAGCCTTGCCCTTATACCCCACCCCTCGAGCTGTATCTGTTTTTTGGATTTCCTAATCTTACTTCCACTGCTGCATTTGCTTTTTGCTGCCTCTCTGATGGATGTCAGGCTTTAGGAAGAAAACCATCCTCCTGGTATATGGCAAGTGCTAAGAGAGATCGTCTTCCCTGGGCCTGTGAGCTGCATTTCTGAAAAGCAACCAAGCAATAGCAGCTCAAACTGCATCTGGCAGCCGGGAAAGTCTCTGCAGTTCCTTTTCTAAGGTGCAACAAAAAGGAGTGTGGCAGTAGATGTTATCTTTTATTCCCCCAGTTGTGATAGTGTCTGGACAGGGCCTAGCAATGTCACTACTTTTGTCCTAAGGAGCATGAGACAGAGGAGAAGACAACCCCCTCAAGGGCAAAATGGTTCCATTTTTAACCATGATTTTTTTTTAACAATGTGATACTTGAACTTTCTTCTGCAGTGTTACTAAGAAACACAGATGATTGGCACTTACCACCACTTCAGAGCTGTTATTAGTCAGCTGCTTTCTTAGAGGAAGCAAGTCCTGACCAGGAGCTCAGAAATGGCCTTCCTGTATGACAGAGCTTCGTTACTGCACTCGTGCAGTCACGCTTAAGGCTCTGTTCCCAGGAGAGGTTACATGAGCTGAAGCATATCTCAAGAGTGGTTGCCAAAAATCACCTCTTTTGTGAACTGGGTTGTGAATTCCATTTGTAAAAGCATAATGCTAGAAAGTCTACACCCACCTTCATCTACACACTGGTCAGATTTTACCAGCAAGGGGCAGGAGCGGCTCTCATGGTAGGACAGAGGGTCAGGAGAGGGATTCCCATCCCTGGAAACATTCCAGGCCAGGTTGGACAAGGCTCTGAGCAACCTGATCTAGTGGGAGGTGTCCCTGCTCATTGCAGGGGGGTTGGACCAAGACGGCCTTTAAAGGTCCCTTCCAACCCAAACCATTCTGTGATTTCTCACTATAGTGGTCCCCCCCCCAGAAGAGATACTGGGACACCTGCAGCTGGATACTCTGAGTTTTAAACCTGGCTCCTCCTCTTGTTAAGGAAAACCACCTTGTTGGATTTTCCCTTTGGGCACCTATACAGCATCACCTGAAGGTTATGATGGAGCACACCTACAGCGAGATAAATGTGAACGATGTAGTCAGCTCCTGTAGCAGAGTTGCAAATGCCAACACACCAGACTCATGGGAATTTTTCAATACAGACTTCAAAGTGGAGACCATGGCTCTAGGCCAGCTCTGGTGTCGAGAAAAATCAGCAACTAGGAGCAGAGGCTCAAAAACGGTTCTGTATTCCTTGCTTATAAATGACACCGGGTCTCGTTACCAGCATGCAGTATAAAGGCCAAAATATTTAAGCCTCTAGCTGTGTTAGCTGAGACAGAGTGAAAAGCATTTTCGTGTCAACAGATTTCAGGCTTTCATACTAATTGCTGGGTTAAGAGTTGTCTTTGAAACTGCATCTCCTCTTCCTTTATGAAAGGCTGAGCCAACTGACATTGGCGCTACGCAAGGAGACTTGCAAAATCGGAGGGTCAGCAGCAGCTTGCTGATCATTCATGAACAAATCCAGCACCCCTGTCTTTTAAGAGGCAAAGCCATTGATACGCGAGAGCTGCAGTCAGAACCAACTGAAAGCAGCTCTCAAAGCAGCTCACAATAAAAGCCCTACAGTTTAATAAACTAAACGGGGCACATTTCTGGAAAGATGAACATTAGCAAGAGCTGCTACAGGGGGATGAAGGAAAGGGTTTGAATCATTTTATGCCTCACCTAACCAACCACACTGCAGTTTATGAACTCTACTTGACATGGGGCCAGCAAGTCTTTGTGGTATTTCCTGTGTAACGAGTAAGAATGAAAGCAATTCAAGCACAGTTATGCAGATTGCATCAACTGAGTTTGAGGCCGGGACAAAAGCAGGATCATATCGTTGGACAGTAGTAAAGGCTTTTAAGTTTTCCACGAGAGCAAGCACACTGCTACCGGTGATGATTATACTGCGTCATTCAAATGCAGCACTGCATTAACAGGTACAAATAACAAAATGAAACACAATTAACTCCGCAGTGGTGCCCCCCAAAATGTAAAAATGACACCAGGCAACGCAAATCCCTTCTGTTCAAACTGCGTGAGTCATGTTCCCCTGCTGTGTCCTGAAAGGGCAAGGGTAGGAACTGCCACACTGGAATGGCACAATGGGTAACGCAGTCTGCAAAAATCTCTCGATGATGTTATGCTAAAAGTGAGAGGTACGTCACATGGCTGCTTGGCTGGGGCTCCCCTGGGATTTGTTTCATGACTCAGATATTTCCTAGCTCTCAGCTATGAGCTACTTTGAGCTGACTTTGGAATTTAACACAAATATTTGATTTGGCTGTGATTAATACATGTGTCCAGGAGTTTGCAAAACTGTCAAATTGGTCCCCCAAAAGGCAAAATTCTGTTTGACTGCCTCTATGCATCCCCTTTGGTAGCAATACTTTACAGCAGCTGGTGAATTATTATTACTCTAAAACAGGAGCTTCAGGGGAGGGAAATTAAAGTATCTTGTGAAAAATACATTTGATAAGCAAAACGTAGGTTTTTTTTTTTAATTCACTTGCAGTCACAGTATTTGGGATTTCACAAGCATTTTTCCATTTTCAATTGCTCAAAAAACCCACCATGTTTTAGTGAAAGTTATTCTTTCCTTCAGAGACATCAGTGAACTACCCCTGTGCTGCCTGTGCAAGCGACCAGGGTAGGAGCTGATGGGACACTTGAAGCTTCTCCTGTGAGGAGTTAAACTTTTCCTTGGCTCGGGTTCAAGATGCACAGCTGTGCTCCAACTGGTACACGCCTGGCCTTTATTCTGTGGGCTTCAATAACAATCCTTATACATATGCAAGGAATTTAGAATTAGGAATAATAGATATCTTGACAACTTGTCCTTTCTTTAGGTTTTTTACTCTTGAAGTTGCTTTATTTCTCACCTCCCCACCCCTGGTGTCATTTTCACCTGGCTTTTTAAAGCAGCACACCTACAAATGATCACCAACTAAAAAGGTAACAAAGAACATCCGGGGTTAAGAATATCAAATAGAGCTAAGAGGTGTTTGTACTCAGGTCAGAGATTAAAGAAGTTGTTTCAGAAACAAGAAATTAACTGACATATCTCTGCAGATTATTTGGATAATTGCATTTGCATATTATTCACTTACTGGTATATATGTAAATACTCACGTATTTGTATCTGTGGTCCCTCCAGAGGAAGCATGCACAGCGGTTAGAGCACAGGATTAGAGAACAGGATTTCTAAGGTCTGGTCCCAGCTCTGCCACTGACTCACCTGTGACCTTGGGCAAGTCACTTAGCCTCTCCAATGCCTCAGTTTCCCCATCTGTAAAATAGGGATAATAATACTTACCTACCTCGCAGGGGGGGTTAGTTCATTATTTATAAGCACTTTCAGATCTTTAAATTAAAGGCGCTATATACAGTAAGTAGTTAATGTTCGTAGCAGTAGTATGTACTTTTATTTTCTTATGACTAATTCAGGTTAGGATTTAACTGTATGTCCGTTATGATAGTTTTCCATGTAGAAAACTAGCATGGTTTCCCACAAAGGGAATTTAGGGGACTTCTGCAGTAGACAGAGAGCAGGAGCAGCATACCCTGGAAGCCTAAACTCTATCACCCTTGCTTTTGTGATTTCTGTCTCAACCTTAATGTCACCTTAAAGTATTTGCGTTTCATCCTTTTTCTGATGGTACATGTAACATAATTTTTAGCAAAAACAGCCACTGTAAATACCAAGAGTATTTAAATAAATATATTCATGTATAAATATAAAACCTTACCTTTTAAAGAGGTTAAAATTGGTTGATGCAACAGACTTCTAAGCATGGGGAGGTTCCACAGGCAGCCCAGCACTGATGCACTCGGCAGGATACCGGAGTAGGGCTATAGGAAAAGTTCACCACATGTCATCACCTCCTTAGTATTCACTTTTCACCCCATCACTGGCAAGGGCAACAAGTCACGCAGGTGACAAGGTGTCACAGAGGGTGCGCAATGCCCTGGGGCAAGGGGAGGCCGTGGCTGGAGGAATATCGCCCTGCTGCCTGTTTTGCCCCGAGGAGCGGGATAAGGCAGCTCCCAGAGAGGCACAGTGACGTGTCACCGACACGCTGGCTGCTGGAGGAACCTTTCCTGGACCGCGGGAGACTGTCTCCTGTGTCCCTACAAGGGGTCTCTTTGCGCTGATTTCTTTGTAGGTACAATTTGTTTTTCTTTAGTGCTTACTCAGGATAAAGGTCTTTGGTTTGAGTGACAGGAGCTCTATGATGTGACTTGCATGGTAAGGGCACTACGAGCATTCTGAGCTCCCTTCCAGGAACGCGAGCAGTTGTAGGGTACCTGCACCGGGTATTTGGGCAGTTACTAACAGTGTAAGCGAGGATCTGATTTACTGCTGGGTTTTCTAGCAGTTAGAAAACTACATGAGCACCTGCTGCTCTCACACCATTGAGCGTATGTCCCGCTTCCCTCGGACTTCTCAGCTTTGCTTTGCTATTTCTACTTTCCTTCTTGTAAGGCCAAAATCCCAAAGAAAAGCATATTTCAATTAACCAAGAAGAGGTGCGATCTTGGTTTAATTTCTCGCTGAGTTCTCCTTCAACCAGTCAACCTGTCCCACAGTGTGCCAACACTGTCCCACAGACATGTCCGTGAGAAAGCTCTGCACAGCCTCAAAGGCAACAGGATCACCCTCCCACTCCGCTGCAATTCCACAGTCAAACATAATGGCAAAAAATAAGCAAAACCATCCAAACCACTAGGGCTGCCTAGAATTAATGAAAGTTGTTACTTAACTAACAACTCTCTGGAGCTGTTTTTGGGGTGGTCTGTAGGGACCTCTTCCTCGCAAGGGGGACTTCCCGGGCTGTCCGGCACCGCAGCCCCGACCGAGGTGGGCAGCACGGCTGGTCGGAGCCTGCCCAGGTGTGCTGGAAACATCAGCAACTCATTCATGGAATGGTAAAATTAATTGGAATCGGTGAGACTACAGTGAATAATAAATCAGCTCACTGGAGGAGCATCTAAAATAAACTGTTACCAAAATAATTTGTAGTTTTCAGTGAATGTGCAACTTGAAGCTTAACAACTATAAAGTCAATATCTTATTGGATTTTTTTTTTGGGGGGGGGGGCAGGGAGCACTCTGGGCTACCCACATTAGCGTCTTTTCTGAACATTTGTAATTTAATTTGATTTCATTTTCACACTACTTCTTTCCCCATTTCAGGCCATTACACTTTTACAAACAAGTCATTTCTATTCTATATTATTCACATAATTGCCTCCACCCAGAACAACTACTCTTCTGGAGTAAATTCATGACCAAGAACAATTGTTTTAAAAAGACAACATGCTATATCTAAAAAAACGTATATTTAAAAAGGCAGATGTGTTTGATCCTTATCTTCCGAATGTTTGACAGTATTTTATGCTTCAGGGAAACTTTTACCTGCTGTTTTTTTTAAGGTGTGCAAAACAAACCACCCAACTGTCACAGCAATAGAACCCCCCTAACCTAGCTCAAACCGCCCACAATTGTAAAAGCCAAATTGATCTCGCAGTTCTTTCTTTACATACAGACCCTTCTCAGTCAACGGCTCACCAACTACAGAAGACAGCGCAGCCCTTTCCTCCTGCCTAGCACGTCCTCCTTCAGCATGGCTTATTTTGTTCATTTTGGGGGTTTCCCCCCTCCTCCCATTTAAAGCATTTCCATATCAGCAGTAACTCCTAAGCCAGAAGCAGCGATGTGCTTAGGACAAGACGTGATCAATCAAGGAGCTGGCCTTTTAGCACATTAGCTAACAGAACACTGTGATACCTTTAGCCAACAGAGTGAAATGCCTTTTGACTATAAATAGTTGTTTTTGAGCAAGGGGGCACTTTTTGGTCTAGCTATTTTTTGGGTATTGTACAGTCTTATTTAAAACAACTACTGAATGTGTTTATAAGGTGGGTCTGGGAACTAGATGGTTAGGGATCTTTGAGAAGCAAAGGATAGCGGCAGATGCTTAAGTACTCTATTTTCTATATGGCAAGCCCTAGAGACCCGGGCTTACTCTGCAAACAGTTTTTTTAGCAATCGAGTTTTAATATCAAATTAAATCTTCATATTAAAAAAAAAGCTACCACAGAAACAGCTTCACGCCTGAGCATATTTTAAAATGCCATTTTACTTCATGGGATAAGAAAAGGTGAGGCTTTTTTCCCTCCTTTATTTTAGTTTTGGTCAAAAACTTGATGGCCTTTTCCAGGCAAAAGAGCTTTTAGACGTTGTAAGAATTTTGCATATCTAAAGACGGAGTGGGGACCTCAGCATTTGCCAGTAGAGCAGCAGTAGCCACCCCTAGGGAAAGGTGGGGGAAGGGGAAGAGCAAAAAGCAAAAACAAATGCTTAGTTTTATGTACTTTTCTACTTGCATCTCTTCTGTCCGTAGTGCAGACTCCATGTCATACCCTCGTATAACATGTAAAAATGAAATGATGTACATAATAAATAAAATTATTTATTTTATGTGTATTTTTAGCTTAACTGTAAACTGAAAAAAATAAAAAGCATTTAATTTTTTTTCCCAAAAATGTAAACCTATTGAAATTCAAGGTGTTTCTACCTTTTCAGATGTAACATTTCCAGCTGCCTATTGATAATAAACATTTATGAACAGCAACAGATCTGATATGTTTATAGTTTTTTAAAATCATGTTCAGCACTGACTTCTCAAGGGCTGTCAGTGGTCAGAGAAGCACTTAAGTCTCTATAGAATTGGAGCCCTTATGTTAGTATTTACATAAAAGACATGGCACAGTCCTGCTTACCTACAATGAAGTCGGCCACCCAAATCTGAGCAAGTGTTCATGGACAAGAGCTGAACACCACCTGGCTGTGAAAGAAAACCCACAACCCGAAACCATTCATTATATCCTGTCTACGACAGAAGATAGCAAACCACTGGAAGCGCTGGTAAATAAAATGCACAGCATGAATGCAATTACTCCTGTACAAAGACGGCTAAGTAAGTGTAATTCCATTTTAATTTGTTCCCCAAAGATATCCTTTGACCAGCACAACTACATCAGCCACACTGGAATATACAGCAATATAGCTAATAGTGTAAAAGAGTCATTAAGCAACAAGATAGAACTGTATTAACACAATTTGCTCATGTAAAGCTGTCCTCCAAGTAAATCTCATTAAGGTACAGGGGGCATGCAAGATACATTTCAGAAGGTTTCCATCAACTACCAGAGGCTCTTGGTCAAGCCTCCAGTAAAACAAGAGTTTCTTCAAGTTAAACAATGGCAATATCCCTCTCCTTGAAACGCAGAAGTTTCCCGCACAAGGGAGACAACACGGACACACAGAAATAAACACAGTCCATGCCAAAAGCTGTAGCAAAGCCCAGGACCACAGTGATCCACAGCTGCAGAATTTTAAATACCCACACAAAGAAAGAAGGCTCCTTTTATTTTTTTTTTTAATAGAAAGACATTTTGAAGCTGGATGTGCACATTCCCACTCACATCAGAAAGCCCAGAAGTTCAAAGTTAAGGCACCCCGAACCCCCAGTTCGCTTCCTATTTCAGAAAGGGGAACCAAACTGCATCTGACAATGACTTCCACCCCCTCAGCTGTCCCTGCAGAGGCAGACAGATGTGCTGCAGCAGAAAATACCAGATTTGACCAGGGAGGGAGGTGGGAGGCAGGGGAAGAAGCCTTGCAGTGTATTTTATCTCCTCTTACTTGCGCTTCCTGAAAAGTAATACAAACCATGCATTCACATAATCGCCACAAACATTAAAACAAACATTTTTTGCTTTCAACTATGACAAATATTAAAAAGTTACTGGTTTAAAAAGAGACAGAAACCAGAGATTTAGATTTGATGGGGAAATGCAAATAGGCAGGGTAGGGAACAGGAAAAATATATAAAGGAGAAGGTAGAGGGAGTTCGATGGTCCATTAATTTCATCATTAGAGGATACTTCACTTTCTCTAACACAACAAAGTCAAGCAGTTGTTACAGCTACGAGAACAGAATGACGCTTATTTTGAGGTAAAGCCCAGCACCCCAAAGCCAGCGGCGAAATGTTCACCTGCTCCAGGGAAGGCAAGATTTAGCATCTGGAATAAAAGTATTGCCATAAACTGAGCCCAACACATAAAAACACCCCGTCAGGACTCAGGCACGTGTTCTGTTCCTGCAGATCGCCACACTGGCAGATGACTAAATGGCAGTAACTGCCTGTGTACGTGCTTTTAGCCTATGGCTGAAGTATTTTGTACTTGCCACAACTCAGCTGCCTGTGCAATCTGGTAAGCAGCAGTGACTTGATCATGTGTAGGAGTTTCTAGATACAGGCCTGCCCTGCAAAATTTAAACTCTGATCTTATTTCAAAGCTATAAAGTCCCGGTTTTATCTTCCTCCTTTATGAAAAAAGCAGTTACTTGGAAGTCTGGGTCTGGATTTATATGCTGAATATCTTCCATATATAATGCAGTCTTTGATGGTGTAATTTTATAAAAGAGAAAAGTATCCAGCAGCACTGCAGAGACAACTGGAAGCTAAAACAAAATAACTGAGCTAGAAAAACAACTTGCTGTAGGAATCAGTTTGGTGTTCTTATGTGACCAAGGGGAAAACAGAGCACAGGAGCAATAGCCGGCAATAGCCCAGCAGGCTAATGCTGCCGGCAGACAGAATCAGCCTGGTTTTTCCTCTACAGTATTTATAATAATTACCTTCAATAACAGATGGATTTTACAATTAAAAAGACTTCAGGAAGAGACTCGTGCCTCTGGCGAACAGCAGTAAGGCCACGGATGTTCACACACACACAGACTAAAGCAGTACCAGCGTTACTCCGGCTGCGGAGGACAGAGGAGGGGGAGCGGGGCGGGCACCAGGAGGGCAGCACCCGCAGCCCCCCTGCACCAGGGCACAGGCTCGGCACGTCCTTTGGTGCAAGACCCAAGCACCTCTGCCCATGTGTTTACTTTCCTGCGTGGCAAGCGGTGCTCAGAGACCAGAAGTGCACTCTAATGTCTGGCAACCCGCGGGCAAGTGTGGTCAAACCGAAACCTGCTCCTTCTGAGGGCAGAAAGATTTGCAGCAGTTTAGGAAAAATGGACATAACTTAAAACCACAAGAAGCTCACACCCCAAAGCACAAGAACTGCAGCTGATCATCGCTTCTTTCATCCTGCGGTTTCAGAAGAGAAGAGGTTTGGCTCCGAGGCTGTTTATCCGGGCTATGAAATCAGAAGTGCTCACATCTACAGAGAGCACTCTGTGGCGCTGCCAGCTCATGGATCCTTCCTGCACAGCCTTCAGGTGTTAATTTAATTTGAGCCCCTGCCTTTCATATATAAAAACATGGTGTGGAAAAGGAGGCGGCAAGCATGACTAGCACAGAGATTTGGCTGCACGACTCTTCTGTTCTGTCCTCCCTTTTAAAAGCTGAAAACCCAGCCACAGAAAAGAAAAATTAAAACACACATTTCAGGATTAAATCCTTGCTTTAAAAATTCATTCCTATGCAACATACTTCAGGAAGCCCATTAAAGAAAGGAAAAAAAACCACCCACCACCAACAAAAAAAAATCTGAAGGAAAATAATTGTTCCCAATAGAAATCAATACTCATGGATTTTTCTGTGCTTCTATTTAAAGGTAAAATATGCTTATGGCTGCAAGCTATATTCTGCTACCCCTGTTCACAGCAAGTCTGTGATTCTGCTGGGCATGAAAAACCCAGAGCATTAGTCTGGTACCAAACTGTAACAGAGCAATAACCAAACAGTGCCAAAGTAAACAAGTCTGGATGATCGCCAAAGCTGACACTTGATTCCCCACAAAAAAAAAAAAAAAAA